>VICG01000006.1:0-155000 GCA_008692225.1 Monilinia fructicola
ATTTATTATTTATTATTTATTATTTATTATTTATTATTTATTATTTATTATTTATTCTTTATTATTTATTATTTATATTCGAAATGGAATGGCCGGAATAATTTACTCCGAAGCAAAACGAATGTCGGTATTAAATTTAAGGTTTTCTGCTTCTAATGGTCGACCAATTAAATTTTCGCGGAATACTTATAAATCAATCATACGAGCCGCTAAGGATTAAGGTTCGTGTTTTTGCATTTTAACCTCCTATAGTTACAGGTATAATAATCACATGACACAAAAAATTGATGAACTAAGATCTTCGAATCCATTATAAAGTTATTTATTTTTCAAAAATTGAAGAGCTTTATTAAATTAAATCAATATTTACTAAACTAATTTTATCAAAAAGAATTCCTTTATTTAAGTTAAACCCTAAAACTCCTAGGTTAATTTAAAGATATTCTAGAGATATTTCAAATGATAAAATCATAATATCAATTATAGAACTAATCAAATCAAATAATCTATTTTTATTCTAACGCAATAGTATACTCTATATGTTGAATTTACAAAATCAAATCTAATATAACAATTAAATCGCTATTACAAATTCGAATACAACCTAAATATAAATTTTAAAATAATAAAATTTAAAAGAATTATATTTAATAATAAAAACAAACAAAAGAGCAAAGGCAAATATTAATAATTTTATTTTAAACCTTTTAAAGTTTAAAGAAAAGTATTTATTTGAAATAAAAGCATAATTATTATTATTACTAAATTCCCCTATTTTTCGATTTTCCCTTTTATTTCGCTAAGACCAAAGTTATACTATAATACTATTTAGATTATTCTTTAGAATTTCCTTATATAAAAGCTTTTAATAAAGAGGATAAATAAATTATTAAAATATATATAAAAAAAAAATAAGGTTAATAAAGGGATAAAAATAATTTTAATATAACTTTAATTATAATAATATTAAATTTAATATTCATTATTATATAGTATATTATTAAAATTCTAATTATTATAATTTAATTAAAAAAAAATAAAAAAAGGATTGCGAAAGAAAGAAGAACTTCTATAGTTAAAAAACTTTTAATTAAATCAATAAAGATTATAATTAATCTTTTAGAAACCAAAAACTACTTTATAATACTATATCGAGCCTATAAATATTAAATTAATGTAATAATTATTAGCGGGAATTTATGATTAATAATAGATTTAAGCGTGGATTTTATTTATTAACTAATAGTATTAGTATAAAGGAAAGATTTTAAGTTTAAAGCATTATTAATTTTTAATAAAGGAAAATTGAATATATGTTTTTAGATTATAAAATTAGAAGATTATATGTTTTAGAAAATATATATAATAGAGCAGAATAATTGCTTTAATACAAAGTTATATTATAGGATTAGTGAAATACAAAATTTAATTAGTTAGATTAAGCATAATGGTATTAATAATTTAAAGTTTTAAGATTGGTAATTGCTAAAAAATGATTTTGAACAATATGGATTAGTAGATATTAAAAGTAAATTTAAAAATAAAATATGAAAATAAGATTAATTAATAAGATTTTTAAATATTTAATTGATATTGTAAGATATATTCTAATTGTATAAAAACCAATTAATATAGCGAACTATAAACTAAAAATAAATATTTTATTAGAATATATATTATTAATATTACTAATATTTTGGAGAATTAAACAATAATACAAAATACTAAAAATTTCATTTGTATATAAGAGAAACTCTTTCCAAAATTAATTAAATTTAAAATCCATAATATATTTACAATAAACATTTTAAAATCAAATATATTATAGGATATAATATTATTAAAAAAAAAAAAAATTTCTTTTTAAACGTGTTGCAGAACATATAAAAAAGCTATAATGAAGATATATACTTTTACTACAAAAAAGAAAAACTACTATACTAAAAATTACTTTAAAAACAATCTTTTTAGATTTAAAAGCTATAGAAATAAGAGAATAAACTTTTAAATTAACTAAACTAAAACAAAAAGAGATTATAATGGTTTTTAAGTATAAGCTTAAATAAATTATTTATAATTAAACCCAATATCAAAAAAAGAAGAAACATACTATATACAATACATTAAAACTAATGAAAGATGTAATAAGCATTAATATTATTAAAAAACATATTATAGAATTATTATTATTAGAATTATATAGGAATGAAATATTATTATATAATTTGCTATAATTAAAAATATAAAACTATCTTTAAATTATAGATATTCGTTAACTATTCTTAATTATAGAATTATTTTATAAGAAAATGAAAAATAAAACAATGTTTTAATAATAGTAAATTTAAAAATTATTATAATTTTATGAACTAGAAATAATCAAATAAATTAATATAAAAATATTAATATTATTATTATTTTATAATATAAAATACAAACAAAAAGATAATAGTGTTAATTTTAAATATTGCAGAAAGGGAAATAAAATTCAAATATTTTTTTTTCAAAGATAAATTATTAATAGTTTTTATAAGATATCTTTGTAAGCAATTAACATTTCTTAAATTATTATTCAAAAATTAAATTAAAAATAGAAAAACTAGAACGAAATAAAAAAGGATTTTGTAGGTATAGGACTTCTTTGAGTTATTAAATTATACTTATATAAATAAAAGCGAAAAGGGGATGGAAGAGTTTTTGTTATTAATAATAATATTTTTAATATTAATGAATAAATTGAATCTAGGTTTAATTATAATAATATACAGTAGATTCTAAATAAATATAGGGGTTTGCCTAAAAATTTAGTAAAACAAAAATAAAAAAATTCCTATTATATAAATTAGGAATAGATTACAAAATTATATTGTAATCAAATATAATGTTATTATTTAATTTAATATATAATCTATTAAAATAAAATTAAAAACATTAAAAGAATATATAGAAAAGATACAAAATTAGGGTTTATTAGATTAATTAAATCAAAAGTAAACACATTAATACTATTTGTAAAAAAAAAGGCATTATAGAACTATTATAATTATATATAGATTATTAAAGCATTAATATAATAATTATCCGAATAAATACCTAATTTTATTAATATTAGAATATTTAATAGATTAAAAAAAAACAATTATATTTACAAAACTAGATTTGAAAGAAACTTATAATTTTGATATATATATATAAAGGAAATAAATAAAAAATAGCTTTTTATAGTAAGTTAAATTCTTACGAGTATTTAATAATACTGTTTGGATTATACAATACATTAACAATTTTTCAGGTTTATATCAATTAATATTAAGATAATTTATAGATAAATTAGTAATAATTTACTTGAATAATATTTTGATTTTACTTAAAAAGTAAGAAGAATATAAAAAGTTATATAAAACAAATATTAAAACAATTATTGGAATAAAGATTATTTTACAAATTTAAAAATATTAATTAAAATTAAATAGGTAAAAATTCTTTAGTTTTAATATTGGATAAAAAATAACTATGGATTTATCTAGAGTAAAAATAATAACTATTTGGTTATTTCCAAAAAATATTCAAAAAATACTATTATTCTTTAGTTTTTGTAATTTTATAGACGATTTATATTATTATACAGCGAGATAATATTATCATTAACCAATTCAACAAAAAAAAAAATCAAATTCGTTTATCTAAAGAATATAAACAACTTTAAAAAACTTAAGGATATTTTTATCAAAGTACCATTACTAAGCCATTTTATTACAATATTAATATATTTTCTGGAAATAAATACATTAATAAGAATTTTTATATAAAATCTTATTTCAAAAACAAAAGAATGAATATAGATACTTAATTATATTTTACTCAAAAAAAACTAATACCAGCGGAAATCAATTATACAACTTTTAATTAAGAACTATTAGCTATTATAAAATTAATAAAGTATTGAAAATATTTTTTTAAAAAAAATAGTACTCGGCGGGTTTTAAAAGAGGCATACGCTAAAATAAACTTATAATTATTCAGCGAAACCTTTGTATAATTTTATAAAATTTATAAATATTATAGATTTAGTATTTTATACTTAATATAAAATTTTGTATTATAAACCTAATATCAAATGAATAATAGTATGATAAAATGTATGAATATTGAAAATTTAGTAAAAAATTAGAGATATATAAAAATATTAAATAATTTAACGAATATTATAATTGAACTTAAAAAATTATATTAAATAATAAAATAAAAGCTAAATTTTAAATAGCTTATTTTAGAATTTTAATATCTTTATTAATACTGAAAATATATATTAATAAAGTTAAAAATATAGGAAAATTTACGAGTTTTAAAGGGGTAAATTCGCTTATTTGATTATATAAGCATATTTTTTTATTCAAAAATTTGAATTTTTTGCTTTTTATATCAACATATATATTATATTAGTAATAATAATATTTAAATCTCAAAAATATTTAATAAAACTTTAAAGATTATATTATTTTTTATGATTTTATTTTTCAAATTTATATATTGTTGAATTTTAAATTAATATATTGATAAATTCTTAAATTTTCTAAAATCATTAACTTTATAGTATTAATATTCTTTTAAAAATAATTTTATATATAAATACTTTATAGGAAGATTTTAAAATACTAAATTTAATATATATATAAGTTATATTGAATTATATTAAGATTTCGTTGAATAATTATAAGTTTTATATTCGCCTATGCCTCTTTTAAAACGCGCCCGAGTATTAGATAATTATAATAACAAATCACAATAACCTAAAGCATTTATAACATCGAAATATTAATAAAAAAATAAGTAAAATAAGCAATAATATTATTAAAAATAGATTTTATAATCATTTATAAATTAAAGAAAAAATAACTTAACAGATATATTATCGAAAAAACCAAATTATTAAAGTAAGGATTTTAAACTAATTTTATTATTAAAACTATATTATCAATTGTTTAATTTACTTTTAATTATAAATGATTAATAAAATCTATTATATATTATTATAATTAAAGCAAATGTGATTTATAAAAAAAAACATTATATAATAAAAAAGTAAGAAAATGGAAAATATAAGATTAAATTATAATAGTATATAAATATAGTAACCTTGCTTTTATTAATGTTAAACCTAGAAAATATTATAATTAGAATTGTAATATAAAGAAAAATTAATAGAATTAATCAAAAAATCTTAATTAATCATCAAAACCTAAAAGAAAAGGAATTTATTATATTATATAATCTTTAATATTACAAAGAAATAAGATATATATATCATTAAATAAACCATTACAAAAATTATTACTATAGGAATTTACAATTTTCAAACAATCAACCATTTTAATTAAAAAACAATTATAAATAATATAAAGAATTATTGTATTAAAAAGAAATAAATGCAAATATAATAATTACATTAGATTTTATATAATATACTAAAGAAATAACCTTTATATAAAAAGAAACCTAGAGAATTAATATTAATATTAATCCTTATAAAGCTATAAAACGGATTATCTATAAACTTGATTTAACCTATTGATATTATAATCGAAAAAATTTTCAATAATAAAAAAAACAGAAAAGATTTATTTCTATATTTAGTATACAATTGTATTCTAATAATAATAAATAGATTTACTAAAGAAATAAATCTTAATCCAATTAGGAAGAATATAACAACTATTTAATTCGCTTTTTTTTCATTTAAATTATAAATAAAGCATAGAATACTAAACTCAATCATTTTAAATAAAGCAAATCTTTTTACAAATGCTTTTTAAATAGCTTTAATAGCTTACCTAAGTATAATAAAAAAATTCTCAATAGCATTTTATTTGTAAAACTAATAATTCCACTAAACAAATAAATTAGATTATTAAAGTTATATAAATGTTTTATTAATTATAACAAAAATAATTAAGTAGATTTTCTAGTTATAATAGAATATATTTACAACTTTACATTAATATTAACTATAAATATTTTATTATTTAAAGCAAATAAAAAAACAAATATTATTATTATTAATTAATATAAATATATAATAGAAATAAAAACGCTTTATAATTAGCAAAAAATAAAATATTGTATACAATAATAAAAAAGAACTAATCTATATTCAAAATCTAATAGCAAAATATTATAATACGAAATATAAACCTTAATATTCAAAACAAATGATATAATCTGATTAGCAATAAAAAACCTATTTATAAATAAAAAGTGCGCTAAGTTGAATTCTAAAAAATTAGCTTTTTCAAGTAATAAAAGTATAGGATTACAAATCTACAAACTAAAACTATTATTGATTTTTTAATACTATAACATTTTTATACTAGCCTTTTTATATTATATAAAATAATAATTTAAATGGATTATTTGAATAAAACCAAAGAAAAATTAGGTTACAAGTTTGTATAGAATATATAATATAGGATATTATCCTAAAATAGTATATTAAAAAATTCTTACTCTAGAATAAAAAGAAAATAAAAAATTAGAATTTCAATTAAATAAAAAAGTTATTTAAATAATAAAAATATATAATAAAAGCTAAAGGATTTAATTAATATTTAAAATATAATAAAGAAATTCTTTAAATTATATTTATTTGCTATAAAGCTTTTAAAAAAAATATTAGAATTTAAAATAAAATAAAAATAATAAATACTAATTTAGATTATAAATAGAAAAATATATTATTATTCTAGTTTTAGAACAAAATCGAATTAAAAAGAAAATTAAATAAAGTTATTATAAATTAAAGATTGTAAGATAATACTTAGATAGTTAAAATTGAATCTTAGATTATTATAATGATAATTTATTTAAAAGTGATAAGTTATTATTTAAATAAGTTTATATAATCTTAAAAACATTATGAAAAATATATTGATTAATAAATTGAGATATATAGGGTAGTTGAATAATTGATAATGTTATTATAGTAGTATTGAGGATAGATCTTATTTTTAAATAAAGGGATATTAGGCTAATTCTATAAATTTTGATAAATATCCTATATAAGAAAAGAGATTAAAATACTAATTTTAATACTTTTAGAAGATGTAAAAATAGAAATCTATAATCTTATTAACATTATTATTTCTATTATAAACTAAGTAATTACTATATTATTAATATTCTTTAGATTTGATTTCTATTAAAATATTCTTTTTAAAAATATATTAACAATATTAAATCAATTAAAATAAATATATAATAAATCTTAATAAATTAGGCTAATACTTTAAGCCAACAAAATAATATTAGTAGCAAATGTTTTCTAGATTATAACAAAAATATAAGGTTCGTTAATAATAAAAGGATAATTTAATCTGTATAATAATAAAGCGTAGGAAAGAGTTTATAATGTAATAAATACTAAATAAGGAGAATTATGGAAATGGGTGAAATTGAATATAAAAAACAAATTCTTAAGAAAAATAATTATAGAAGAGTATATTTAAATATATAGAATACTATTAATTTATTTATAAAAAAAAAGCGATTAAAAGATTTAAAAGTAAGTATTATTAATTATTTTATTTTTGAAAAAAGCGATAATATATAAGCAATATATAAAACTTGATAAGAGAATAAAAGTATAATTTAATTGTATTAGTATATAAAGAGAATATAGTAAAATAATTTATAATAACTAGTAAAAACAATTAAACAAAAACTAGGGTAAGATTATAATTATATTTAAATTAATTAGGGGTAAAAGAAAGCAATTGCAAAACAATAATTAAATATATAATTTAATTAAAAAATAAAAAAACAAAGATTAATAAAAAAACAAAAAGAAAAAAACTAAAGAAAAAAAAAAGAATAAAGAAGAGAAAGGAGAAAGTTAATAAGTTAATTATATTGTAAAAAGAAAAAACTAGAGAATTAATTATGCTATAGATTGAAAAAACTATAAATATAGATAAAAATAATATTAAACATTTTAAAAAATATAAAGAAAGTAAAAAGCAAGATATTTATATAAAAAATATAAAACGATAACAATAAGATTATCTAAAATAATAAAGAAGTTATAATAAAAAAAACGAGAAGATAAAAATATTTATATTAAACCAATAAATTAAATAAAGAATATAGCTAAAAAAAAAAGATTTTAATATTTATATTAAAGCTAAAAACTAAGATAGAAATTATAAATAGGATAAATAATTTAGTAAATTTATATTAAAATTAATAAAGAAATTAATAAATTGGAATAAAAAATAAATTATTGGAGAAATTTAATAATCTTTAAACTTTAATTAAAATAATAGGGGAAATATTGGTTGAAGAATTTTATAAGGAAATCTTCAAAAATTAAAACATTTTAATAAATTTTGGTTAAGATTATTAATGCTAAAAAAAAAGGGCGGATAATATGTAAATGAAATATAGTATTATAATCAAAAACTATTATTTAATAATAAAAAAAAAGAAGGTTAAACAATGGATAAAGATCTAATAAAAATAGGGTTTAAGGAATGTATATTATATCAAAAAGCTAAAATTTTAACATTTTTGAAAGTTCAATTTAATATGTATAGATTAATCTTGAACTTTATAAATAAAAGATTATAATTCTTATAGGGGGATAATATTCATTTTATAAAATATATAATATATATATATTAGTTTTATAAAACTTTATTAAATTATAATACAAAATATTTAATAAATTACTATTTTGCAAATAGGTATATTATAGTTTAAATTGTGAAAATTAAAACTTTATGAATAATATATAATATAACTAAAAGTGAAATAGAATTAGATTGCTAATGTATATATTAATAAAAACAAGGTAATTTTTAATTTATTAATATTAATCCGAATGTACTTTTAAGTATATAGAATGGAGATAAGTATAATAATTATTAAATAGAGGTAATTTAATGTTATAATTGAATAATAAAAACCTGAATAGAATAGAATTGAACGATATATTTTATCCGTTGGGAAGAATAGCGGAATACAATTTATAATTAAATGAGAACTGGAGAATTAAGTTTAACGTTGGAGAGATATTGAAAATAAAAGAGAATAATAAAGTAATAAAAAAGTAATATCTTATATTGTATATTGAAGTAACATTAAGATAGCATTGAGATAAGTTAGAGAAGAGTATGGGTTATAATAAAGAGGGGGAGAAATCTATATTTATTTTACTTTTTTTTTTTTAAAAAAAAATATATTATTTAATAAAAATTAAAAAAGATAATAAAAAAGGTATTTTTATAGAATATTATAAAATTAATAAATTTTTTTTTATAAAATCTTTAAAGGTATTATTATTAATTAAGAAAACGATTTATGATGGTTTTATCGGGATATTAAACACAAAAAGGGAGGTTATGTTAAAAAGCAACCCTTATATAAAAGTTACATAACTATTAAAGCTAGTATTGTGACGAATATCACGTGCCTTAGGCACGTGATATCTCATCACGCTAAGCGATACTGTACATATAAGAGATCTCTAGGTTCCCTAGAGATCTCTTCCCTCCTTAGCTTTCTTATTCTAGTTAACTGACCTCTATTGATTCGCTCTAGTATGTGATCGTGACAAGTATTTAAAAAAAAAGAATCTTTAATCCTTTCCTTTTTTCTTTCTTATAAATAATTATCTTATTTCAGTTGACCCCTCTGTTTCCTCGTACCTCGTCACATATATAAAACTTTGAAATTTAAGTTTAAAATAAAAGTAAATGTTTAAATATAACAAATTTAAAATATTTAATTAAAGTTAACACTTTTCACTTTATTATTTATAATTGAACTTATATATATTAATATAAAATAAAGTTTTTTTATTCTTAATTAAAGAATATTAAGTTTAATAAATCTATTAATGAATATAGAGAATTCAAAATTAAATTAATAATAAATTATAAATAATCTAAAGATTAATAAAATTAGAATACTTTTGTTTTTAATTAAAGTATTAGTTTTTAAAAATTCTATTTATATTTAATACGATCAAACTAATAAAATTAATATAAATATACTTATAGTAATTTATTATATTTCAATCAATTAATTCATTTATTTAAATATATATATTATACCTTTAATTAAAAATTTCTAATTTTTAAAAAATTTAAAAAATTATAATACTTTTTAATTATTCTTATTGAATATTTTTTTTCCGATGTTTATAATAATTAATTAAGATTTTAAATAAATAAAATCTTTTTTTAAGGGAATCATAAAGATTATATAATCATTTCTTTTAATTTAAGAATATAAATCAAATTTTAAAACAAAATATAATAAACTAATATAAATTCTTTAATAGAAAGATAGTTTAAAATAAACTTTAGATTTAAAGAATTTAATTGAAGATTTATATAATTATTATTTTTATTTAAAGATTTTTATTATAAAATAAATATTTATTGAATTTTTCTATTTATAAATTAAATTAAAGTACTAATATATTATTTTATATTATTTTATACAACTATTTATATATTATTAATATTTTAATTTTATACAAATCTATTAATATAAAAAATAATTAAAAATAGATTTTAGATTTAAAAAACTTTAATAAATATTAATAAGATATTATTTTCCAAATTAAAATTATTTTAATATTTAAGGGAATTTTAAAAATAGCTAATTTAAAATTTTTTCATAGGCTATTACCCCCCCTATTGAAACGGGCTATTATTGATAATGACCTACGAAAAAATCTATAGAATAATTATTAGTGTTTAGTTATACTAATCAAACCTTTAGCGATTTAAAGTTTTGAAGATTTAATCTGTTTTTAGCTCTTTAGTACTATATTAATAATATTAAGGATTTTTTCTATTCTAAAATTTCTTTATTTCTTTAAGTTTTTAAAACAATCAAGTCATTAAGAAGTCTTTAATTACTATTACTTTCAATATAAAGTTTTCTAATTTTTATCTATTAATAGGACTTTCTTTAATAGAGATTATAAGAGATTAATATTATAAGCAATAATAAATTCTATATTATAATTCCACTTTCAATAGGCTTTTTTCTTAATTATTAAGTCTTATATATCTTATTCATTTTTCCTTACTCTATACATATATTAATAAAACATATTTAGGTTTGTAGTGGAAATAAATTATTTAAAATTCGAATTACTTATATTAATATTTAGATAGTTTAATTAATATAGCATGTGTCTTTATTAGTTATTCTTTTTTATTATTATACTAAGCAAGGTGTATACTACCTTGACTTTCTTTAGAATACATATTAAATACCTCTCGTTAATTATAACCTTAATATTTTTATTATTAAATTATGAGTTTTCTAATATAGACTTATTTATTCCTTAATAATTGCCTTTATAGTTCTAGATATATAATTGATACTACTAATTTAACTAAAGCTATAGCTAATAATTTCATTTTATAGATTAAATTAAAAAAATATAAAATCAAAAAATACTTATAACTACAAACTCAAATAAAAATCTTTGCTATAAAAAAGATTTTTATATAGAATTGATTTTAATACTACGAGTATTATTATCAATTTAGTTTTATTATTTATAGTTCTTTTATTTGTTTTAGGTGTGTTAGATATTTTTTAAGTGGATGGTATCAAAGGTTTTTAAGATTCTATAATAATGAAATTTTGTTTTATAAAATAATTATTCTAAAATATAATATTAAATTCGATTACGGCCATTGAAATCTAGGATTTAATAGATTTTTCAAATCGGCTATATCTAAGCAGTAATTAGATCTTATTTGTATTGCCATTCTTTTTATTAGATATATGATAATTATTAGCTGGAAGAGAAAGCTAATCTAAAATTCCTTGAACAAATAATATTTTATAGATATGTATAGAGGACAAAGCATTAGAGGTTAAAATACGAAAGAAGGTCTAGAAAACTTCTAGTATGATTAAATATGTATGTTTTTAAGATTTCGTTTTAACGATAAGAGTTATAAATAGAATGGCGGATTAAACGGAAATGATCATTCTCTCAACACAACAAAAATTAAAGAATTCAAGAACTAAGTACATAAGGCCCAACCACAAGGCAGAATAAAAATGGAAGGTTGTGATTAGAGCTAAGATAAAACTCTGAATCAGAAAGTGTTTCTACTTTATTATAAGTATCATGCCTTGGAACTAAGTCAATGCCAAAGAGTAACCTCATTTGTGGTTGACCACAATCAAAAAGTACCATATTTTTATAAGTCTCAATTGAGATTACCGTAATCTCATGTGGGTTAACTTGAGAGTGGTACTTCATGGATATATGATTAGTCACTAATCAGCCATATGACGCTGGTTATGTCTTTCTTTTTTCGAAATCTATGATGAGATCAAATGAGAGGGAGGATTCTGAATAGAGTTGTGCTGAAGTATTAATGAACAAGACTCTATACGAGCAAACAAGATACTGATAGAAGGACAAGGATGTTGAATGGTATTTGTATGAATATGATGATGAATTGAAACCATAATCCCATTACTTTGCTTCGCTACACCAAGATAATACCACCGCCACTGACGAGATAATAGCTCAGGACAGACCCGCAAGCTAATATCTCTGCTATATTCCAAAAGCCAGAAGCCTGGCTTCAGGAACCGCATAAGAACATCACAAACACTGAGAATAGTACGCGTTTGCATACTTGCAAGTTCCCGACGCCACAGCAAGTGGAGCCCGTAAATCCAATTCCACCACACTGACTATACAACGCACCGCACTGAATAAGGTCAAATCAGTCAAAAGCCTGCACAAGTGAGTCAAGCACATCATCAACAAATGAAAAGGAACTTACTGTGCCACCTGGTGATGATGTCGGTGTGCTGCGTAGCTGTGGTGGTGGTTCCGGTACCGCCTCCTCCTCCGCTTGTGCTTCCCACCGTTATATCTGCGGATCCGCTGGAATAGTATCCTTCAGTGGCGACTATCATGTAATTGTGAGTACCTAAACTCATTCCAGCAGCTTTCCATGCATTGAAATGAGTTCCAGTGTTGACGGTTCCAACCCGTTCGTTTGGATTGTCGGACAGACCAGTATTGGTAAAAGGTAGCAGTACCAATGATGGATGGCTGGTTTACACGTTGGGTTTGGTATATGTTGTCTGAGATTCCAATGTATCAGTTATTGTAATATGACATGGGAATGTGCCAGTTGATGATGAGTCCAGGATGTGAGAAGACTGACATTCATGATTGGAAACACGATGACAAATTTAGAAAGTCCACTTACAAGTACCTCCATCACTAACTACAGTACCCTTCAGTGTAGCTCCAGTACTTGGATCATATGTACCAAAATTCTCGACAATATAGTATTCAATAAGAGGTGACGTGGTCCAACCATAAACGGCAAGGTAACTGTTGCCATTCGGATTGTATGTGCCACTATAAGTTACAGACCTAGAGGTGAATATGGATGTCAGCATATATGGTGGCTATAATTTTTATTTGACTATTGAGTAAGACGCAAACTCACATTGCACTCCCAGGGTTCCAACCCTTTCCACCTACAAAGTTTCCACTTCCTGACCATCGAACATTATATTCACCAAGAGCACCATTGGTATAAGTAACATCGGCACCACCGTCTGTCCAGAAAGAATAGTAGTATCCACCTAACCGAGTGAGTCAAGGTTGAAAGAGCTGCTCGAAGAGAAATATCTTACCACTTGTTCCAGTGGAGCTTGGTGTCCCACTTCGACCGATCAACTCGAAGGTAGAGTTGGCAGGGTATGCTAAAACTTTCGCCACAGCGGTGAATGAAAGTAAGATGATTCTGAGTGCAACCATGATGATATTAGCAAGAAATTTATGACTTTCGAATGTGTTGTGATGAACTGTTGACTTGCTGGAGGAATTGCTTTGCTTTATACACGGCGAAGGTTAAATTGCGAGGTGATATATCCTCCCAATCTAAACTAGAATTTCACTTCATTCACCAATAAGTGAATTCGGTTGATAGTTTGATCAGTCCATCTGTCCGAGCGTGGTTGAATATAGGTTATATGGCATATTCCCCGCAGGTAAGAATCATCGACGGTAACCTTTTCAGAGTTTTACAGTCACAAGATATGATTATTCTGGGATATATCGCCACTCATATATCCCATAATGTATTGGATTATTGATTTTTGTGGATTAGAATAAACTAAAACTATATCATAAGAGTTGTATAACCAAGTGGAAACGACGGCAATATTAAGGCTCTCTGGATAAATGCGGATAAATGTAAATCTATCGTTATCCGCAAAACCCGAATTTCTTGAATATTTGTTAGACAAAAGGGTTTGAAAATCCTGCTAGAGGTCTAATTAATGAAAGAGAGGCAGTATAAATGACATACCAAACTGTTGAGGGCATAAGTATATATGAAATGATTAACCAAGCTGCCTTTGGGGATACAAGATCATGGGTAAGATGCTAACAAAGACACAAACAAGCTGACTATCTAGGTATTAGGTGCTTATTTGTGCATTATTATCTCTTTGGGTGAATATACAGAGCCTGGAGTGGACAATTTGATGGAAGTCGATGCCCTTTCAGTGTTTCTAGGCTGATTGAGGTAGATAAACAACCGTGGTGCATACTTCATGGAGGCACTTCCATTCACCCGTGGCCATTGAAATTCCTCCAGCATTGAAAAACCTCACTCCCAATAAATTGAGCTTCGTAAACTAATACCTACTATGAAGAGAAATGAGCCCATCCATTGTCTCGCAACGATGTTGAAACCAATCCTCAGGTAAACTCATTAGATGTCAACTTCAACACAAGATTTAAAGAATTCCGCACAAAGCATAGAGATCTTCAATTTGGCAAATAACCTGTTTCGGTAACAAGGCATATCTATAAAGATTTAAACACATTGGTCTGAAGAAGTTCTTTGTATATCGTAGGAGTTTGCCATATCTTGTGGTCAGGCACATCTGGAACTTATGGAAATTTCCCATTTTCAAGATCATCTCAGCAAGCATCGCATTATTCAGTTTAGTAACCTATGTATGTTTGATGGCAAAGATCTCAGTATGCCTTTCATTGAGATATGACGCTCCGTCATACACTTGTAAACTTTCAGTGAACTAGCACTGCTATCTTTCAGGACATAAAATACTGTCGTAAACTTCACGTATGAACAGCGAGGAAACAGTACATTGCGGTAGTCCTGTCCTTGGTTATATGTCTTAGTCTGACTTTGCCAGAGGACCATTCTGAATATTACTGTTAACCCAAATAAGAAAACGTTTTATTATCCAAGGTAACATTAAACATGACACATTCATAGAATGATACTCGAAACACTTGTTTGGAAAGGTGCAATGATTCAGTGATGATTCAAATTTCAATCTCATCTATGATTGAGCCAAATGTGTATCTAATGTCATTGAAACTAGGTACTAGGTAATCAACGTCTCACGTGTAATCCATATATCATTAGGGGACAAGATCAACTTACTCTTTCAACCATTACAGTCACTCATTGACTTCTTGGAGCAGTCAATTCATTCAATTTCTGCATACAGCCCAAAAATGTCCTCGGTTGAGATATGTCACCCATCACCATGGAAATGATCACATCAGAACGCATCTTGAATCTGTACAAAGTAAGTGCGATAGGTCAAACTTCATTTCTTAGGTATCTGCTCCAGGTAACTCCCAAATTCATGTTTCTTTAACCATATACCAATAACACCAAAGGTTCATAGGAATCATTTCGACCAATCCAATGGTCATTCCTCATTTTGAGATTTCCATCTATAAACGACAATCCTTCCAAACGCCATACCATTCATGTTTTTCAAAGTCCTCATTATAATACAATGACCTCTTCCTCGCTCGTTTCTGTCGTGCTCTCATCAATAGGTGTCGTTACTTCGTAATGTCGTCCAACGAGAAGTGACATTTCAAAGTCGCGGCTCTCACTCTCATATGTACCATCAAAGCCGCTTGTTGATTTCGCAGCTAGTCTTTTGGCCTCTCTGGCAACACTCCGTTCCCTACGTACTCGTTCCCTGTCTGCTCTAGCCGCCTTTGCATCCTTCATCGAAATTCTATTGCCACTGACTCGACCGAAGATCCACATCTGTATAATAACCATGAAAGCGGTATACCTCCAACATAATGCATTATCTTTATGAACATCAAATGCCCACTCGGAGCCTGGCAATGGTCCAAGACTTTCGAAGATTGGATGAGGCGATGTTGACAGGGTTAGAGGAGGTGGTGAGAGGTGAGAGCAAAGGGTATTCAATAGATGTAAGACGAAGGCGGGATTGAGTAATATGCCTGGGAGAAGATAGGTCGTCGAAAAGAATGACATCTTGATTTCGGGGATTAAGAGAAGAGGCTCTAAATTTGAAGGTGTTAGCATATGAATGATCTTGGAAGGAAGTGATCGAGTATACAATTAATCGCGAGGTGTATGGCAAGTTTCAAATCCCTCACACTCAAGTACCACTACTTCTCTTGCTTGAACTTGTCAAAAATCGTATGTATTGTTGTACAATATCAAAATCCAACGATTCGGTCCAAAGTATAGTTTTTCGAGTGGCGCAAAAGCTGAATGTATTCAATCGGTTGCCGATGTAATCTGACAGGTCTGCGAGGTTTGTGATTTGTGTAAGTGAAAGGGTTGGTGATACTTTTGATCCTCTATCTCCAGATAAGAAGAGGGACAGGAATGATGGTATGAAGATTTCAATGAAAGTATTTGTATGCAGAGGTTCTTCTCTGATACAATCAAGGAAGAGGATGAGAATACGAGGCTATGAAGCTAGAAAAATGAATGCACTATTAATACAATATGTAGGAAAGAAAGCGAAAATGGTGGAGAGGGTGTGATGGGAGGAAGATGGGAGGAAGATGGGTCAAAATATTGCAACGAAGAGAATTGGGAGGGGGAGGGGGAGGGAGAGGGAAGAGAGGCGGAGACCGAGAGAGAATTCTTTCTCCCTCAAATATTAATTAAATTCAAAGAAGGAAGGAACGTACCTCGAATACTACCCGGTAGGTGTTTCTTATATAGAAAAGATCTCTTTTACTCAGAGTCTCCCTATATATAAGAGTTTATATATAGGAAGAGAAGGAGGTAATGGATATGAGGTATGATGCTCACACGAAGTATATGATATATGATATATGAAGTATATGGAGTATATGGAGTATGTGAAGTACGTGAAGTACGTGAAGTATATGAAGTATATGAAGTATATGGAGTATGTGGAGTATATGAGTAAATAAATATGAATGATCACTGAGCAGTTACTTGCAGATGTTGATTTGTAAAATACAATAACAAAACTGGAGATGTAAACAATAAGGGAAATATATAAAACAAGAAATTTCCATCGGCTGTTGATCTATTAAGGTTATGATATCCATGGATTTTAATAAATAATATATATAAAGAGAGACGACGCGTCTCTTCATATCCTTTTATACATCCATCTTCAATCTATCAAGATCCATGGACATTCTCTTCTTCTTATCTTTCTTCCCTTTATGTGCTCTTTTGTATTTCATGATTTTGTATCAAATTGTGGGATTTGATGGATATGATTCTTCGATCTGAACCAATCAAATAATTCGATATGAGGGAGATGAGGGGAGATGAGAGAAGGAAAAGCACAAAAGCACGAAAGCACGAAAGCACGAAAAGATGAATGAAAAGCATGAACAAGTGGGAAAGAAAAAATAATTCTGACATGCGAACTTGTGGGGAACCGAGGTAGGAAATAATAAATGAGAGCCTTATTACTGTACGGATACTTGTACTGTACAGAAGTTCTAACCTTAAGTACTCGAGTAATATTGTAATGAGTCGAGGTCTTACAAGTAATCCACATCCACCCGACCTACCTAGTAGGTATTCATTGGTAAGCTGGAGGTTATGGATATGGATATGGATATGGATATGGATTTGAATATGGATTTGGATTTGAATTTGGATTTGGATTTAGAGACGGAGATGGAGTTGAATAGATTTCTTTTTTCTTTTTTCTTATCCTTTTCCATACTATACTATATTCAAGGTTATTTTATGCCAAGTATACAAGTCGGGTATGTCATACATTATTGATTAAGGGTTCATAAGGGATCATCATATTTCATCATATTTCATCATCATCGTCGTTGTTTTTACAAAAGTAATCTTATCTTATTCATGCAAATATGTTGGGTTGGTTGTGTTTATTATATATAACCTTATAGGTAAATACCTAGTATATATATATATATATTGGATTCATGGATATATGAATAACTTCAATTTTACCACTCTAGGACTTTCATACTTACGGGAGTATAATCATCTGAATGATTGAATGAATGATTGAATGAATGAATGAATAAATGAATGAATGAATAAATGATTGAATGAATGAATGAATAAATGATTGAATGAATGAATGGATGAGAAGTTTTCTTTCGGTCGTCTTCATCTTCTATCACATGATTCACATGACTAACAAAAGGATAAGATTCATCTACGGGACGGGTAAATCGTCCGTTGAACTAGAAGTGTTCTCCTTCTACTATAAAAACAAGCTTCATCTTTTCATCTACTCCGTACTACAGAGTACCGAGTAGGCTAGTACACGGACTGGTATGCAATTAACCGGAATTCGGATCGGCTAGAAATGGCTAAGACTTTACTATTACAATACAGTCGGGTACTTTAGTTATCCATGGATCTACTACTCCGTACTGTACAGCATCCTTTAACCTTATCTAAGCCTTGTCTTCAGCCTCATCTTGGCTACGTTAGCCACATACTCATCAAATAAGGTTAAGGTTATTATAACGCCACAAAAAGATTGAGTAGCCACGTTTAACTTTCAAAACGAGGCTACCAATCTGATTCATCTACATACTCTGTACAATATCACAACGTGAACAAGATATTTCTCCCTCAATGAAATTTCAATTGTAACAATAACAACAACTAACTGTCAACCACTCCCGATTGAAATCATGGTTTGTACTCTTCAAATTCATTCCTCAAAATTTCATCTACTTACCTCCGTATCTCTAAACTAACTTCGGTGATAGAATACTTTATTCAATACCGCACTTAAACAATCTACCTCTCTCCGTAGAGATCTATCATCACTTTCTCCACCCGAAGCACAACCCCTCACTCCATCACTCCTTGGTCAAATATCCTCATCTCTCACCTCATTTTCACGAACCCTTGATTCCTACGCTTCCCTTCAATCCGCCGAATTAAATCCTTCAAAGAAAGAAAAGGCTTATGAACGATTAACCACATTCCGTTCCGAACTACAATACTATCGCTCTCAGTTCGCAGCTCTCAAGGCGCAAAATGAAGATAATCAGACGCAGATAGATAGAGGGGAATTACTTGGAAGGAGACCTCATCATACATCTACACCCGAAAATCCCTATGCAAATACATCCAGCGCGAATGCTGCTCGGGATAGCCCATGGAGACGAGAAGGTGGTCCTGGTGGTAGTCAACTTTCTATGAATAGTGGAGATTATACTAGGGAAACACATGCTTTGCGAGAACAGTCTTTCTTCCAGAATACGCATAGTGCATTAGATGAATATCTGGCTCGTGGCCAAGCAGTCTTGGGTGATCTGGGTCAACAACGAGAAATGTTGAAAGGAACGCAGAAGAGATTGTATAGTGTAGCGAACACTTTGGGTGTATCGGGTGATACTATTCGAATGATCGAAAGACGTGCAAAGCAGGATAAATGGATCTTTGGAATTGGGGTGGTTGTGTTCTTTGCCTTCTGCTGGCTTGTCTTGCATTTTCTGAGATGAGACAATGAATTGCTCGGTAATCTTTGGGATGAAAGGAGAAAACTCGAGATGATTGTGGGGCTTGGGATTTGTATGAGTAGTGGAAAGTTGTGGTTTTCATGAAAGTTTAAGCGTGGAGTCGGGAGTTTTTATTCGGCTCAAAAAGGGGGTGGGGTTCGTGCACCATCTAGCGCTTGGGATTTTGATTTTGATGGGAAGAATGGAATTTATCAACACAGTTCCATTGGGATGTTAGCCAAATTATCTTTCCTTTGGATCTTGCAAGTAAGGTCCAGTATGTGTCTGGTCAATTTTCATGGGTTGAGTATAATGAGGCATCTCATCTGATACCCCAGACATTCATCATCGAAAATGCAGTGCATTAATCCTATCTCATTCGTCAATCCTTCCTGTCCTTGATATAGCTCTTCCAGATACGAACATGACTCAATCCCAATCCTCAATATCCGTAACGACTTCTGGCGTAGCCTGAGCCATCGCAGTCGGTTGCCTTCCATACTTCCTTTTGCGCCATGCAAACCGTGGTCTTCTTCCCATACCCCCATGAGCGTCTTCAGTGTCCGCCAATTCCCCTTCGTCGAGTTCCTCATCGATCATCCTGAAGAGTATAGCTTCGGCCACTTGTCCACCCCCACTAACAGGCTCTGCATGGTCCAACTTTTCGCCGATCGTTCCACGAGATCTAATTTCCCAGACTGTCTTGGTTGGTCTCCATGCTGATGCGGCGTCTTGGTAAATTGTGCTACGTGTGTTGTCATTAGGAAATCCCCTGGGATCATTCCTGTTGTCCTGTGTTGAAATTCGAAGGCTGTACGCGCAAGGTTTCTCATCTAGATTCTTCTGTTTGTTAGTCCAAACATCTCATGTGGGCTTCACAATGCGTACATCTTGATGACGGTGCTTCCGCTTTTTCGGTATATCTACAGGCATTGACGTATGCTGATTCAAGGTCATTATCAAATACCTATTCACGTTTGATACTTGCAAAGATGGAGGGGAGGCAATGGTGAATATTAAGTGCCAGAGGAGTAAAGAAATCACGGGTTGTGAACTGAACAGAGTTACCGGGCTATTCTTTTATGTTACTTCCAATAGTATGATGGCCTATTACTAGTTGCAACGGTTGTTGGTATCCCCCTGAGAATGAGGAATGCTACTCTCCGCAAGCAATGGTTATGTGATAGGTACGATCTGTGAATTGCTGATTGAAATCCCTTTGTTTCAGCTAAACCAAAGTAATATCTAGTTAGATTTCAATAAAAGAGTGGTAAAATCCTTCTCCAACGATAATTCTTACTCGTCCAGTTTACATGGGCCAACCCAGTATTTAACCTATGCTTAAAGGAGGGGAGCATCAATTCGGTAATAACTTCATAACAGTGTAGAGTTACCACTCGTTTTCTAGTATTTTACTTGTCACTGTTCAAAGATTACCGCCGTGACGGCCCACATCTGACCGTCTACGCTGGCGGTTTTTGAGGGTGAATAATTCGCTTCCAGGGTGCTTGCCGGAAGTCTTTCCTCATCAGCTCATTTCCAATCTTTAAGCGCTGACCCGAGGGGATGGTAACGAATCATGTTGCTGACAGGCAGGCTCACTTCATGATGTTCCTGCACAGAACCCTGCACAAGGAAAAGATCAACAAACTATAGCGAATAATACTTTGAGGGAATGATGCACGGGATTCAATAACTAGGTTGTGGCTGGCCATGCCTTAGGGTATGATAAGAGGATATCTGTCAAACAGCGAACGACGGGACATGACTTGGCTCCAATCCTTCAAGTCCCCGAGTATGGGAACACACCGGGCGCTAAGAACTCAAGTGTTGGTATACATCTCGATGAATGATGTTGGTTTGATAGTTGTGTTGATAGCTTCTGTTTGTCACATTTAATATCTCGTATGCATTAAACGCATCCCAAGCGGCTATTTTTCAAGGTTGCGGGGGGTTTTACATTATGATCATCTCTGGGATCTTTTCTCTTTTGGTTAAATTTTGGATTAAACTAGGCGGTCAAAGTTCTTTCGACAAGGACAATATGGTGTGATTGACTCTTAGAGAAGTGGAAACAAGCCTCTTGGGCTAGCATTGCCAGAATGTAACAGTTGGGTGGCTTAAAAAAGAAATGAATCCGCACCATTACGCTTCATGATTTGTTAGGGTCTGATTCTAAGGATTGTTTATGGGGGTAACCAATTGTAGAATTCAGCTCACAGCACCTGTCGCTTATATATGACAGGAACTAATCCAAAAGCCTTGAGCAACCCAAGATATTGTTGACATTCAAACTCACTTCTCCCTTTCGTTGTATTTTTGAAACGGAACATTTCAATATGAAGATCGCATGCTTGCAATTCTCACCAGTCTTAGGGGATGTCGATAATAACTTAACACGAGCAGATGCAGTCCTAGCTAAAGCAAATGTACAAGACTTAGATTTGCTTGTATTGCCTGAATTGGCGTTTTCTGGTAAGTCGTACCTAATTCCACATCATCAGAATACTCTATCTGCATTTTGCCTGCGTTTCCCCAACCGACAATTGTCAACCTCCCTGCCAGTGCACATCAAGGAATTCGTTTGTTGGGTGAAACTATATTTCGCTTGATCACAGTCGCACGATCAATACCCCTATATATTTTGTACAACTCCAGACGACGAGATATTTTCCCTTCATTCTCTCAACTTGTCAGCCTTTTCGCACACGGACTATTTTATTGGTCTTGCAAGTCGAATTTCGTAGAGGGGCCGACTCTTTGTCTCGACTTGAGCTTTATCATTGTCCATACTCACGTCTATGACATTTTGATGCAATTCATTGCTTGCCTGTCAAACTATCATCGCTCAATATTAGCTTTTGTGGTTAAATATGCTTAGCTTTAGCGTGGATCGCAACCTTCCGTCTTGACATGGAATCGTCTTGGGAACAGTTTCCATCAAACGAATCGCACACTCTTCCCAAAGCTTATACTCTTTCTGGTTGAAAAACTTACAGTCGCCGACACGTTAAGCTAACTATGTATAGGATACAATTTCAAGTCGCTTCAACATATATCACCATACCTCGAGCCCACAACATCAGGCATTTCCTCATTATGGGCCCGCACTACAGCCCTCAAACACGACTGCGTCGTGATTGTTGGGTATCCCGAGAAAGTTGACATTAGTCCAAAGTGGCCTGGTAAGCTGTCAAACTCCACCAACTCTTTCTCCGTACCCCGCTAACAATTTATAACCTCAGCTTCTCCTGAATACTATAACAGCGCAATTACGGTCAATAAGGATGGAGAAACCATTGCGAATTATAGAAAGTCCTTCCTATATCATACCGATTCCAAGTGGGCTTTGGAGGGCCCGGATGGATTCTTTGATGGTGAGATTGACGGGCTTGGCAACGTTGCTATCGGAATTTGTAAGTGGCCAACCAGATCGTTTGAGCGTGAGTAGAATATTCAATACCTCAAGTAATTTACTGACCTGTTCAAGGCATGGATCTTAAGTGAGCATTCCACTCCTATTTTCTCTTATCCACCTCTACTAACATATTACAAATCAGTCCATATAAATTTGAAGCTCCGTGGAGTGCCTGGGAGTTTGCATATCATATCATACACAAGCAAGCCAACGTTGTCGTACTTTCTATGGCCTGGCGAACTCGAGAAGACGTTCGGAGTTATAGTAGACAACCAAAGGAGCCCGACATGGATACCCTTGCCTATTGGTTGGCAAGGCTTGAGCCTGTTATTCGAGCTGAACAAAAGGGCGAGATCATTGTCGTGTTTGCCAATAGAACCGGAGTTGAGGACGATGCTGTTTATACGGGTACAAGTGCAGTACTAGGAATTTGTGGTGGAGAAGTCAAAGTTTATGGTCTTCTCGGTCGCGGAGACAAAGAACTGCTTGTCGTTGATACCAGTGTGCGACCAAAAGCCAAGCTTGTTGCAGATCCCAGGCCATCTTCATCTGAGAAGTCAAGTTCGGATACTTCGAAGAGTTCTCGTAGTGGCTCACCTGCCTCTTCGGCATCCAATAAGAACGACAAGTCGAAAAAAAACCGAATCCAAAGTTCCTCCAAGACTCGATCCAAGCAAGCTAGATAAACGCGACAAGTCTAACAATTCCAGCATCGATGAAATCTTAAATACTGTAACACCTATATCACCAGTTGAGCCGATGTCTCCGCACGCATATTTCTCTACCTTGGGCAAAAAGAAGAGCAAGTCTCATGAGAAGCCACCTACAATTAAACCACCCACAAATCTCGATGCCTCGGTGTTAGGATCTTCATTTGACAGAACTCCCACACCATTTCCCGTTCCAAAAGCCGCAGCAAATACCTCGATCACATCTCCAGTCCCCATACCACCACCAATCATCCCTTCCAAACCTTCCAAACCTTCTACGGCTAGCAACGGTCGACCTTTAACCCCACCAACATCGCCATGTGTACCAACTCCTTCGAAAAACCTCTTTTCGTCCTGTATCCCCAAAATCTAGGAATGCTAGCCGGACTAGACCTATTAAAAAAGAGCCTGTAATCATATCTTCTGAAGATCTCATTCAAGACTCGGATATCATTGCTTCGATTATAGGTATTATAGAAGAGAAGAAGCCAAAATCTGCTAGTTTGGATTCATCGAAGTTACCTCACACTTTATCTCCGACTCCCACAAGGAGGACTCTTTCTCCTCGGCCGAAGAGTACAGTATGGTGACATACATTTGAAACAAACTGTAATGGTAATGATACATGAGTTATGAAAGAACAGTTTGTTTGGGGTGTTGCGCGTTGGGGATATTGACATTTCCTTGCAATTGGTATTCACTATATTACATATTTTTTCGAGCTATTTACCAAGTTTGGAAACTTGAATTTACTATATCGCTTCTTTCAATTCTATATATCATGTAACACCTTAGTTTAGCTGGTCTTGTGGGTTTGGAATTTAAAGTGGACTATTGGTATGGACTAGAACGCATGAAACTCCTCAAGATACCTTGACATGTAATGAGAATGATTCAACAAGTAGTGAGGCCGTACATTTTGAAAAAAAAAAAAACTTACTTAATTGGTGAGGCAACCAAATTGATGAGGATATCCGTGAGTTAAGGATACGCTCTGTTGACCCTTTTCCCACGAGTTGTTTCTTGAATAGAACTCTTGAAATGACATGTTCGTAGACCAATCCAGATAGAAACTCTCTGGCCCTGCATCTCGTTTTCCGATGTATTATGGGTTCACAGATACGCCCAAAATAGTCTAATAATACTCGATCTTGTCATGTTCTCCTGCTCATCGTCTCGCTACCGAAATGTCTTACATGATTCAAGTCATTACATACACACAAAGATCCCTAAATGATCTTCATTAAGCTAAAGACAAAATCTTACTGGAATTCCTCTTCTGAAGTTTTCACATGGGCAGTTGTTTCCTGGGTACAGCCCATATTTCTCAAAAATGCCGTTAAACAACGTTGTTAGCGTACATGCTAAAACTAGAGCAAGTATGTAGACTACAACATCAACCTTGAACTAAAAATACAGCTAAATTCTAAGACAGTGACAGAACACAAGAAAGAGAGACTACTATTTCTCCTAGCCCCGTTCGGCCGTTTTTCCTATCTTGATTCTTAATTCCCAATTCTCAATTCGAAGCATTTTAACCCCAAGACCAAATAATACAAGAGTAATTAGCTAGTTTATGATATCGGTAGATAGGTAACGAACTTTCTCATTCTAAGGTTATAGATACTTCAAGGGTCCTCGTTTGTAATGCAGCCCTACTTGTATGTAGAAATCTGTTCTTTTCGTAATGGAACAGGAGTCTAAATGGCATTTTATTCGAGTTTAAAAAGATGATAGGGGGCAAAGTGAGGAAGAGTAAGTTGGGGAATATTTAACAATTGATTGTATAAACTCAACTTGAAATCATACCCATTACACAAATAGGATACAGGTTGAATATAATAGAATTATATTACCATTTCTTATAGTACATTCAAAATTCTAGATAGTTTTAACCTTAAGATTAATGTAAAAAAAAGATTAAAGCATTTTATTAGTTATAAAATAAGATTTTGGTATCTAAAATCCAAAGAAACTATTTAAGAATAATAAGAATAAAATCAAATGTTATACAATGTATAATAATCTAAAGGAATATTTAAAAACTTAAAGTACTTTTCAACTTAATTGTAATTATATATCTTTATTTTCATCTCCAAATTTGAATTTCATCTTTTATTACTTTTATTCACTGTAAGAAACTGTTTATATCATAATTAATCGGAAATTCTCATATGAACTATCACAAACTTACTCCCACAATGAACCCAAATTTGAAATATGTGCCTCTTCTCAAAATGAAGCTGACTCCGTAAAGTGGAGGAAATGTATCTCTACTGAAACAATGATTCATTGGCCTGATTGTTCTTTCAGGAATTTTTCATACGATATCATGTCATCATGATAATCTGGAGTAACCATTCCATACAGGGTTTTTACGAATTGGCGATCGAGAACTCCTCGATTATACTACTCGTAAAGTCCCGCTGATGTAACATTTGAAGAATCTAACCCTAAGTTCAATGCCGAGACTTCGACTGATATCATTGTGATTGCATTTGTAGCATCTGATTGTAACTATACCATGTGTTAGATGTTTCCAGAGAGTAATTCTTAGAGTTGACTGGGAATTTACCGCATGAAATTTGATTTCAAGAGCCGGAAAGAGCGATGATTAGTCTTTCATGTACCGAGCGTGTATTTCCCACTCTATGACTCTTGCCAACTCAGTAGTTGCCGATTTATGACAGATGAATGGTAATGGGTTCCTGCCAAGTGCCAGTAGTTCACCATCAGAGGCATGTTCTAGTAGAAAGTATGAGGAACTGAGGATAGTAGAGTCACTTCTCGAAAACTATCATTTTTTAAAGTGAAGTGTAACTATAGCCTACTTAGTTAAGTTGGAGCACCAGTGGATATACCCCAAATATAGAAGACCCAACTATCCCTCTGTATCAGTCAATCATCCAAAAATCCGGCAACTCGAAAAACTTTCAGAGAAATTTTAGACAATATTTCCAGTATAAGTTGCGATAACTCCAGGCAAACATATATAACATACAGATACAACCTGCTACTTCCAGTTTCCAAGTCAAACAATAGCTTTCCAGCGGAACTGAATCTGGACATGGCCTCAGGAAAAGCCCGTGTAGAGGGCGCAACTCGTGTTCAAAATGACTTTAGATCGCTCGAGACCATTGATAATCTAAATACGTCTGGTAAGCGCAATCTACTCCTTAATTCTGCATTTTCCAATATCCAATTTAAGTCTGTATGAGTAATTCATCTACAGTGTACTGCATGTTCTTCACTTGACTATACAGGTTTGATTCCATCTTTACCTGGGAAATTTCTCCATCAAAAAGTTACTAACTCCTCGATATTATAGACAGTTCTTCATCAGAATATGATGGCTCGACCTCGGAGTCAAGCTACGAGAAAAGAAATTGTTCGAGTGAAAGCTCTGATGATCTTTCGAAAAGGGTCAAGTTCCGAACACCCACACCTTCGACGAGCTCCGATTCCTCCTCTTCATTGTCCTCAGACCTATTCTTCCAGAGATATACGAGGCATGAAAGAATATCCGCGGGTACTTTTGCGATCGTCTATCGTATTGAAGAGATCACAACGAAGAAGTCTTTCGCACTCAAGACACCCATAGACAATTCAGATGAATCGGAGTTCCGACGCGAGTGGAAATTACATCAAGGTCTGTGCAACCAATCGATCATTCGGGTGTTTGGCTACTATGATGGCGCCTTGAAAGAGAACCATTACTATGGAGTTGTGATGGAGTTAGGGGGTATAAGTCTTCAGGGCATGTTGGAGAACCAGCAATTGAATTCGGACGATGAAGGCAGGGAAATTGTCCGCCACATCAATGAGGTTCGAATGAAGAAGTATTTTTGGGATTTGCTCTTAGGGCTTCGATATCTGGTTAGTATCAACCGCAAACCAACTACAGTCTGTCATTAACAGAAAAAAATAAAGTTTACTGACATTATTAGATATCCAAAAAGATCATCCACCGAGACATGAAGCCAGATAATGTGATCCTTGGCCTGGATGGGCATATGAAGATTACAGATTTCGGCTTGTCGAAACAGCTGGAAGGGGGTCGGAAATTTGATGGCATTGGAGGGTGCGTATACTATACTAAAGAAACCACCCATTTGAATATGAATCAATTGCCAATAGTATCATAGGGATGGAGCTTTTTGCTGTAAGTTACTGACTTTTCTGTAGTCCATGTTTGAGATTTCGTGTGGAAAGCTGCAAAAGTTGAAGAATGCATTAAGGATCTTAGTTAATCT
Organism: Monilinia fructicola; assembly: GCA_008692225.1. NCBI lineage: Eukaryota > Fungi > Ascomycota > Leotiomycetes > Helotiales > Sclerotiniaceae > Monilinia > Monilinia fructicola. The sequence goes on from VICG01000006.1 coordinate 28,201, forward strand.
AACATTCGAAATTGGATTAACAATTATCAAGTTGTAGTCAGGGCTATTGTAAATCTGCTTCATCTCTTGTCGTGAATTTATTGGTCTCCACGTGGGATGCGAGACTTGCTACTAGAATAATTGCTGACTTTTCTAGATCGCGCACCAGAAAGTTTTGCTGGTGTCGAAGAGATCATCAGTATAGGCTTCGAGGCCGATATCTGGGCAGCAGCGGTGGTCCTCTTCCAATGCCTGAAGGGATACCACCCCTTTGCAAAGGAGCCAATCGATGATGAAGAGGAAGAGGAAGAAGAATATGAGGGGAAATATGAGGAGGAATATGAGGAAGATGAGGAGGGGGAGATTGAGCGGATGATCAAAGGAGGGACATTTGTCGATCCACCGCCAAAAGTACTACCTCAGATTAGCCCGCAGGCGGAAGAATTAATGGCGGGAATGTTGCAAGTAAGCCTCAGCGATAGATGGGACAGTCAATGAGTGTCTTGTACACCACTGGTTCCGTGTCCAATCTCGCCGATGGGGTATTACAGACTTCTTGAAAGCTTGTTAAAAGTGTTATATCAAAGAATTTTACATAATAGTTTGGATTACAGCTTACCATACCCCTGGCATTTTCGGAACAAAATCTCTATAAAATAAAGGGATTTGGTGTGAAAACGCTAAGGCAAAACAACGCATGCGAACAGATTAACATCGCAAAGTATGGCATAAAATTCCCACGATAGAGTCTGGAAGCAATTCAAGCAAATGGAACTTTTACCCGGCATGTATGATCGAAAGCAAGCAGAGGGGTGGTACTCAGAGGTTCTAGGAAAGACTTTTATGGCAATCGAAGCCTACGAATGAGATCCAATCACTATCTCATAAGAAGATGAAAACCCGATGATGATTGGAGATATACCCGGCTGATCAGATACAACTTCAGAAAATGAGTGGATACCTAATCTAAGTATAAAGGTTCGACGCGTTATCGAAGTCTCGGCCAAAAAATACTCGACTTTCAATCATTACGAGGAATATCTCTCCAGATTGGTTTATCCCGAGCAGCAAACAATATCTTCCTCATTGAATCGTTCAATGTCCATCTCCTTGTTCCAAGGTTATTGGTACTATAGATTGGCTCTGGTTTATTATGGACTAAACTACAATTCGTATTGCACTTCTAGGAAGGTGTTTACAAATCCGATGTAAACACTCTACATTGAGATGATTATTCCTCGTCTCTCATCTTCCATAAGATAGCATTCATAAAGAAAAGTCTGAGAAGGATGCCTGTTCATCTGTGACGAGGGCGTAAATAAACATGGCCACAAAAGTCCTAGATATTACCAGTTCCTTAACACTTATCAAGTCGATAAGTTAAGAGGCTTCTCTTGATCTGGTCAATACTTGGTTAACCATGGCTACCTTAGGTTGGCAGATGGGGATTTTGGGTGGTACAATGAAAAGTTCTCATAAAACACCGCCCAACATGAATTGAGTTTTTGTAATTCAATAATACTAGGCATTAAACGAAATATCGAATTATCTCTGAGCTAACATGAGTATTCTGAAGTCTGCCTCATTTGATCATCCTCCAAGCATGTCATAACAATTTCTATGCCCGGTCAAATGAGAATAAAGTGCTCTTGAGATAGGCTCAAGTTGGTTTAGATTTCGAAGAAGCGGAAAGACTGGAAAGACTGGAAAGCCCGCTTGATTATGAATTCTCAAGATAAGCAAAAACAATTTTTGAGTTGACAGTTTCAACAGAGCTCAACAGCAGATGGCCATGTAGGGAAATAAGGACCGCGGGTGTATTAAATGGCGAGTGGTGGCCACCATAACAGAGTCTATATTTCTGATACAAAGTTTTTGGCAGAAGTAAAATAGCATCCATAGAACCATCACGGGCCGCATACAGAATGATCATGAATCGTTCAAGAGGAGAGAAAGTCGTGACACGATAATCGCCAACCTCACGAATGCAAAAAGGAATGTTTCCGAGGTACCCATGCGGTTGAAGAAGTATGGGTCTATACGAAGTGGTTACTGGCATTCAAACATCGGATTTTGATGCATGGATGAATGGAAAATTGATTCCAATCACTTTCCATATTCCAGCTCAGTAGGATTTCAAGGTTGGATTTGTTGCACTTCTCAAAATCAACTATGAATAGATCCAGGGAGAAACCATACAAGATATGACGAGTTCATCTATCGTCTCCAAAACAATCTATCAGGTCGAGCCGAAATCAATAGCGTACTTCAGCATTGTCTGGGATTTGTTGCACTTCGCATATGGCTCTAAATATAGAGAAATATTGATAGTGAAAGGTTAAAGAGAAACTCCACTTCGTTGGAACCTATATGGGAATAGATTCATTCGCTGGTGGTTTTGACTGCCCATAATGTGATCCTTCCGAAGATGGCGGATCAGGAGATGGGTTTGTGGCGGAGTTTTGGATTTGAAAGGATTATCGAAAATGGAAAAGGGAAAGAACCACAATCATGGCTTGCTGGTAGTGTTTTGGATTCCCTCGAGATCTGATAAAGACCATCGAAGAAATGTTGGATAGGCTGCAAGTTCATACTTCACACATATCGTCGAAGGACAAGAAAGCAAGATTGAATAATGTAACTTATCAGCCCGTCTCGATGGAAGTTTATTGATTACCTGATCTTTCTTACCACCATAGACCTAATGATTGAATGGCCTCGATTGGCAGCATCAATAACCAACCACCGGTGTGTTTATTATCAAAGGATCAAACAGTGTATGAATAACTCTTTCATGAAGTCGTCTAATTGATTTAAAATTCTGATGTACAAATTGAAGATCACGTGTTTATACTTCGCGTCATAATTCCAAAATTAGAACTACCTATCCACAAGAGTGCAAGGATGTCTGTTGTAACTTGTAGGGCTACAGTACCTAGGAAGGTAGACGAAAGAGGTTATCCTGTTGATCATTGGACTGTGTTTTATGTTTTTATGGTGTGAATTGAAATGGTTCTTCTCGATATTCATCTCACGTTGTAGGTAGATAGTTAGGAATCATTGTCACCTGTGTCACCTCATAGATTTTGTGGTGGCAAAGGTTAAGTTTGAAGACTCTGTAAAAGATCCCGAAAATAATAGACTCGTTTGGCTCGAATTTGGTCATGCATAGCAAATACACTTATTAACTCAAACTTCTTTTTTTCGTGCGCTTTTTGTATGATAGACAATTGTATAGTGAATAATATGTAATTATTGTGAAATATATCAAAGGATCCGGAAAGTCAATAATCTTGAAAGGAGATTTCATGGCCCATCTAGTTATGATCGGCTGGCTATTCGAAAAATAGTGAATCTTTGGCATGGGTGCTGATGTTTGATTAGTTGCTAAAGAATTGTTGAAGATGAAATGAGTTTCCAATATTCATATTGCTAATACACAATAATATTCTATCAAGGGAGTCATACTCATTTTCAATAGAAATCAACGTAACCTTTTCCGGCTACAAAAGTAGCATCCTAGATCAAAGGCTGCTTTCTCGTTGCCAATTCACAATAGAATTCGTCATGTGCTTGATCCGTCAATAGATTTTCTTTGGTCTAGAAAAAAATGCCTGATAGATCCGACTGTTCAATATTTCAAACAAATTGACCATAGAAAATGAATCCAAACTGCCAATATTTCCCATTATCAGACGGCAGCCTGGACATAGAAAACCCGGACCCAAAGAAGCAGAGACACAAACCATTATATACCACCGCATTAGAAACTCCAATTTTCTGCTTAACTTCATCGAAAATATCTTTGATACTATTAGGGTTAGCGGAATCAGCTTTAGTAGATAGATTAGCCTCCTTGACGTGTTATTCTTTTGGGTTTGGTGACACTAATCACAGTTTTATATTGACCTTCGAAGAGAAAACACGACCAATGTTAAGCCCGATATTGGGTCAAACACCGCGAATGAGGAAGATTTTTGACATGATGATTTTGTGAAGAGTGTTTGGTATGGAATTTGTATTGAGAAACTCCTTCAAATTCTCCAAATGTATGGCTGCAAGTCAAGTGAGGGGAAGTTAGGAATGTTTGTGAGACTTCGTTGGTTGCTCACAACTAGAGTGAATGGTGTACACTTATACACTTATACTTACACTTGTACATATACCTCTCTCTCTCTATATATATACAAATACATATAACAACATTCTTCTTGCTAATAATATACTTGCTTATGAACCATCTTCCATAATATCAGGCTTAGAAACAAATATTCCCTTGTACGTGATACTGAATTTTCTCTGGATCTAGGTAATAAATAGGCTTATGCCATTGATATCTTGTTCACTTCCACATTCTACGTGGAAGTGATTTTATTGGTTGGCTCGAGGAACCTTTAAACCGGCAGATATCCCTCCCTAGTTGATGGATTGATAATAAATCCATATCAATGACATAATTCAAACTCAGGCACTCACTCACCATGAATTGTTTGATTGGATAGATGTCAAAGAAGGTAGAAGTAAATGTTGAAATAATGTATTTTATTTGATGAAGAAGACGGAGAGAGAAACTCGGTTAGATAGAAATGAAGGGGTAAAATAATGGGAGAAGGTGAAATACAGTAGGAAGAGAGTGGGGGAAAATCTGGAGAGGAAGTGGAGGGGTAAAAATTCTGCCATGACTGCTATGACCAACAGTTGGTAACCTTACAAAATGATTCTAATGTTTCGCCGCTTTCCAAAAGTAAAAAGTAACATAGAACTAGGTTCTACCTATACAAGTACCTAGGTAGGTAGTAAGTAACATGCTCCCCTCGTGACCTTACCGCCATAATAGCCAGTCAGCCAGCCAGCCAGCCAGCTCTTGTCTTCCCTTCATCTTCTCCTCCCTTCTACCTTTACTATAATATATATTGAACTGAGTGGTAATGTAGTTTCATGTTATAGTGGCTAAAGAGCTAAGCTCTACTATGATCATCAAGGACTTTATATATGAGATATAAAGTCACCTGACTAGACTAAGCAAGGGATAGAACTATTGAAGCCATCCACAATAATATATAACCTTATAGAAATATCTACGATATACTCTGTAAACTCACTCCTCAAATCTATTTGTACCTAAATTCAGCTGCATCTCGTTCATGCCCATCCAAGTCAACATGACTCAATCCAAACTTTGTCATTCTGTCTTACTTTGCCATTTTTACCTCACTTCCTTGTTCGTGTTGCTTTCCAGACTTCCTGTGGAACATAGCCGCGTTTTCGAACGTGATCTATAAATGTTGATTGGCCATATAAGATCTGAAGTTTCTTAATATGCGGGGCGAATGGTCAAGAGGTAAAGTTCTCAATTGCCTGACATCCACTAGTTCTAATACCTTAATTTCAATTCAAATGTGAACATCGGATGTGAAATTTGAATGTTGGGTTGGGCAATAGTTCTTCTAACCTAACATAAATATTGTTGATATAAAGGTTTAGAGGCAGATTTTCGTACTTTCCATCTCCCTTCTTCATTTCCAACTTCCGTCATCATATTGCTCCTGAAGAGTACTCTTCTTTTCTTCCTGCTTACGACACAGAAGAAGCAAAAACCTGTAGCTAAACACCGAGAGAAATCCCCCACCTTACGACTGGTTGATGATTGCCAACTCACGCGCGTCGACATACAAACCTAGAAAATCGGGAAAAAATGACATCCAAACAAGAATTTCGCGTTCGTGATTTGAGCACTCGAAGTGTTCTAATCTTTCCAACCAGAGCTCAAATTGTTCGTGACATTAGAGATATCACATTACAGGCAAGTAAATCAAATGTTTATCGTGAATCTTTATAGAATACTGACAAATTTTAGACCGGAACCAATCAAATTATTATTGATGGACTTGCTCCGACTATTGACGAACATTCCATCAAGGTTGAAGGAAATGGTTCTGCTACCATTACCGAAGTATCTGTTGATTTACTCCCAAATCGTGAAGTTTATGAAGAAGTTTATTCATCAGACTCAGAGCTTGAGGAAGAGACAGATGATGATTCTTCTGACTCTGAGGATGAGTCTATGAAACTTATTGATACCAAAATCAAGCAAGTGAACCGTTTGCTTGCTCAAGAAACTGAAAAGATCAATTCTGTTGCAAGCCGTCTAAAGATTTGTGAAGATTATGGTGCTACCGTTCGTGACAATCCTCCTTCGCCTGAACAATTCGAGAAACTCATCAAAGCATATCGGGGATGAACGTGAGAAGATTTACGTCGAGCATGTAGCTGCAACTGCTGCTTTGGAAGTTACACAAGAGGAGATTGTCAGATTGATGAAAGAAAAAAATAAGATAACAAAAGCAAGAACAAGGGCCCAACGAAGAGCATTCAAACAAAAAATTAAGCTTCAAGCTACCAGATCTCGAAAGAATGCCGAGGCAGCAAAGGAGAAGATGCGAATTAAGTCAGAACGAAGTTTGTTCTGGCCAAAGAAGGTTTATCGCGTTACAATTAGTATCGAGCCTACAAGTTCTGCTATGACTTCTGGGTCATCTCGTCCTAGCTCAGTAGCAAGTGACTTGACTGTCAATAACTATCAAGTCTCGAGTCGCCGAGCTACAGATATCATTAGTTTGTCGATTTCTTACATCACCTATGAAGTATCCTGGTCTCCTCGCTACGATCTCAGCCTTAATACTTTAACCAGTACCGGAGTCCTCGAATACGCAGCCGAGCTTAAGAACATGACATCAGAAACTTGGCGCGATGCTAAAGTCCTTCTCTCAACCTCACAAACATCGATTACTAGTTTTGATGAATCAATACCTACCTTGCCCCCATGGAATGTCCGACTGTTAAAGGGAGGGAGTAGAAATGCCGAGGCCGCTCTTTTCAGTGCCAGTGAAATCGCCGCCAAGAGAACGGAATGGGCCGATAAAAAACAATCAACATCTCCAACAACCTCGATATCTTCTTTTTGGTCTTGAGCCAACCAACAACTTGTTCAACAATAAAGGTGGATTTGCGAATACCAATATGTTCGGAAATCCCCCGGATCCCAAGCCCAGCCTGTTTCCACCACCGCCATCATTTGGAGCAGCTACATCATCCCAGAATTCTGCCAGTGCGTTATTTGGGTCCGCTCATCCTACGGCTAATCGGTTGTTCGGAACCGCTTCATCATCTCAAAATCCACCCTCCAGTGGTGGATTATTCGGAGGTCTTCGCCCAACGCCGGCTCAGAATCCTGAGCCTGTTTCTGAGAACACCGCCAGCCAACCCGCCCAAGCTCAGGGTAGTTCTCTCTTTGGAAGCGCTCAGCCGAACATTCATCCAGATCATAACGCAAGTTTCTCCGCGCCCGGATCAGATATGGGTGACCCCACTAGTGCATTCGAAGCCCCACTAGTTCAACGCCTCCTATCACCAAAACCCACTCTGACATTCGAAGAAGGAGCTTGGGAAGAGTCTGGAATGTCAACCACTTATGATCTTCCTGGACTCAAAACTCTCATGCCTTCAAATTCGGTCCTCAAACACAAGATCGCAAAAATTGAGTTCAAGAATATCGGATTCGAACATGTAGTTGTACCCAAACTTCGAACCGTCGCATTCCTTAAAGCTAAATTGCGCAATACATCGAAAATTCCCCTGTTAGCAGGTCCGGTTGGTTTGAATTTGGATGGCAGCTTCCTAGGCCAAGCTACATTCCCGCGATGTTCTATCGGTGAAGGGTTAAGTTTGAATCTCGGAGTGGATCCAGCCATAAAAGTAGTGTATAACAAGCCGGAGGTACGACGATCGCAAAGCGGGATCTTTTCGAAGGAAAGACAGCAACGTCTTTTTGCGATCATTGTCTTTGCGCAATACGAGGCTCCAAAGAGGTGTTAGTCTGTTGGTTATGGATCAGGTACCGGTTTCCGAGGAAGAGCGACTCCGGGTTGAAGTATTGGTTCCGCGAGGTTTGAAACCTGATGGTGACAGAATTGCCACGGGGTTGAACTTGGATGATGAGATGCTTCAAGGGGGTCGAGAACGGGAAAGAGATAGGGATAGAGAGAGAAGTTCTAGTGGAGGTGAGATTGTACGCCGAAGTAAGAAAATCGATGCTTGGGGAACGGCCGATGCAGAATTGAAGAAGACCGGAGAGGTGCTTTGGCATGTGAGACTGGCACCAGGAGCGGGTGTTAAGTTGGTGTTGCAATATGAAGCTGGATTTCCGAGTGGGGAGACGGTGGTGAATGCATAAGGGTTAGTGTGGGATTTTTGTCTGTATAAGATTGGGCAGGAAGTTGTTCGGATAGGATATAGCAGTAGGATATGTAGGTAGCAAATGTATACCCTCTTGTAGATGTATTTTTCGCCAATAATACATTTCATTCATCTTGATATTCTCCAAGCATGAATTATATCATAGACACATGGCACAGTTCGAATATGAAATCATGAAAACTTGGCGGAACAAGTCAACAAAAGCAGAATTCTGACTGTCACCATTGAAGTTACAAGTTCCCGGATGTGCTTTCTGCCGAACGAGAAATTATTGGTTTTGTGAACAAAAACTAGACCGTGCATTCATGTCAATGGCTCACCACCATACGGACCATAACACAACCAAAAGTTCGGATGGTGAAATGATATGCGCAGGTTGCTCTTCGAAGTTGACATGCTCTGGTCAACGCGATGCGGTCAACTAATACTCACAATCCTGACATTTATTGTATCTCCAAAATGAGACACATCATAGAAATGTGCATTTTATTATGATAATGTTGAGCACCCCCCTTTTCGACACGGGATCAGCGAGTTTTGAGCGACAAGATAACCAGATCAGATCCAGATTTAGAATCGATGAATACCGAACCGACACCGACACCGGATACCGGACACAATCTCCCAACAGTTGGTCTTCAATGAGCAAGTTTCCAGATCTTAGATTCACAATACCCTGTTGATTCTCGCCGATGCCGAAAAAGCTTGGTATACGAGCATCAGACGAAACGAACAGTGTTTGAAAGATGCGAGCACTCACATATCGGGTTGGTTTGAAAGGTTCTTGACTCTTTGACGGGGATTAAGGGAGAAACTGCATCGTTCCGAGAACCGTATCCATTATTTCTTTACAATGAAGAAAGAATTCTTCGATCTGCAGGATCTTTTGAGCGATAAAGCTTGTCGGCAATAAAGTTTTCGATCCAATACGGCAGGTAGGCTTGAATTGAATGAAGTAGGGATAATTAAGATGCATTTGGGAGAATAATTGATGAGCTTCGAGTGAATGGTAAAGTTTGTTTTGGCTAAGAATTGAAGAAGCCTCTTGTTCATCATGTGAACTTATCGGTATTGATGGAAGTATACCTTCAAGGGAAGAAACAAGTTCATCGCCATCAGATAACCTCTCTGGTAGATGCAGGACTATCTAGGCGCTTTGCTCACTCTCACTTCTTAACAAAACCTCATAACAACCCTCCAAGCTGCATCTGTAGTCCAGACAGAAAATAGATGAGAGGACGGGCTAACGAAATTGCGCTGTCTCAGTCAAGCTTTGCGGGGGAAGCAGTGTCGTAAATCAACCACGATGATACAAATGACCCACAGATACAACGACAGCACTCCTTGATTACAGGATGTAAGGTAAAAATGAATAGGTTTTGGTAACAATGAGATGATGACGGCCCTTATTCAGACCAATACACAATCGCACATCATCCACGCGATGTTTGACAACAACACATCAAATTTCCATGTAACATCTGAGCCATTGTTGTGAGGTGTATTAGTCAGAAACTATCTCCAAGCTTCAAAGCTATAATACACGCCGTCGATATACCGATACTCTTTGATATCTTACCTTGACATTATTCCAGCTTTGACAGACTATGATGCACTGATTGAAAAGAATATGTTATTCTCGGATGAACCTAAACAATCCTACCTCAGAAGCACGAAACAACACCTTGACAAAACCACAAAGGAAGCATATGATACCTCATGAACGGCGTTGAACAACAATGGTATGATTCTACTACTCTCTGGTACAATAAAATAAGTTTCAAACAAGCTTGATTCATATGAACTTCATCCTTGAGCTTTCACAGCCATTCATATCATGACTGTAGATCTATTGTTCCCTAGTATCCGTTTTGACGCATGAATGTTCAAAGGTAGAGGTACTCCAGAGCTCGGAAGTTTGATCTCATCCCATCTTGGAGAATCTGGCTTTACAGGTTGAGATCGTGAGATGACACAAGGAAAGATCCGCATAGCTGGTGATGATGGTATGAGAATCATTATCAGTGGCCATGAAGAATAATTAGAGACAATAATGGTTTGAGAATATTCTCTGAAGTTATGGCCTGTCCGGGCTTCCGAAACCTACGCACGCACAATGGAATTACTTTTCCCAAAATGCATACTGGTGGCACCGGAGTACAATGAAAACAGAGTAGGTTGAGGGTTGAGGGTTGATTTTGATTGATTATTACTTTTTGCCAATAAGATCTTAAAGGTATGATAGGAATTGTACGGATCTAAAGACGGGGTGATTGAAAGGAACAATAGAGCTAAGAAGAGAGTCAAAACAATGGAAGGATTGTTTGGGTTCAACTTCAACAACCAAGTAAGCAATTAGAAAAGCCATGAACAATACAAATCAACGAGGAAACTGCAGTACTACTGTAATTTCTTAGACTTGAACTTGGCCTTATAATTCAAAGATTTGACAAAATATATGGAATACTCGTATACACTCTATAAGAAGACGAAGACGAAGGGGATGGGGAAACACCATGAGCAAATGAGAATTTAGCATAGCATTTGCGTAATCCTTTTCCTATTTCTCTGATGGAAAAAAAGTGGAATGGAAAAAAAATCTTCCTTTCATCCAATTAAAGCGATACATCACCAAGAAGTTGCAGACCCCCTTTTCGAACAAGAACTCCGATTCAATGATTGGTAGCCAAGAGCTGACGTTTCAGACTATACTATATGACGTTTCAAAGCACGGGGTAACGGGGATATACTTATCCTATAGACTTATTAATTTGTCAACCAATGGAAGTTATATCCTTGTCTTCATAAAAATTATTGGTTGGTACTCGAGGCCATATGGAGTGAAAGATACTATCGTAAACGAGGCGCCAAATGATGAAGGAGGTACGCGAATCTGATTAGACGACGCGAATACAATACGTATAACAGTTCTAGAAGGATGAGAAGGATGTGAAGGATGAGAAGGATGAGATATGCTACACTTTCCTTTTGTTTACATTTTAATGGTTTTAGGGTTAGCAAAAAGAAAGCTTAAATGATATACATACGGACAGTACTGTATTGTTAATGTTCTAGATCTTATCACGGCAGTGGCGTGCGGATCAAAATATTGTTACCGTAACTTACGGAAAGATAAATCTTTGGTTCAGTTTAAAGCTTTTTACATCAAAGATTTCCCGAGATTTAGGAAACGTATCCGAGTCAGCTTGAATGCCATTAAGCGCTTTCATCCTTTTGCTTCCATCTTAAAGTTCATGAATAAGTTGTCGTATCGCAAAGCTTAGCACCTGAGTTTAATGTTACAGCTAAGTAGTTGATTGCCCCGCATAATCATTATTGTAATCACTCTGTTAGAATTACATTGTGAATATCATCGTTACGGAATCGACTGAAAATAGGTTTGGCCAAGTGAAAAGAATATATGAAGGTATGCTCGGCATTCAATTTGATACTTATGTGAGAATCACCAAACAGAATTCACAGAAAAGGGTTTACTCCCAACAGACGAACTATCTTTTAGCATTATCTTGGTATCTGCATATCCAACGCTCTGGACTCCAATGATCGATCGGTATTCACTTCGGAATAATATACTGATATACTATATTTTCAGGGGAATCAGGTTATGCCAAGCCAGGGACCAATCAACAACTCTCAAGACATCTGTTACCAAACGAATTCGTTCATATTGGGCAAATATGACTGGGCAGTGCTCTGTAATTAGTAAGGTTAGAATACGCTTCACTAATAAAGCCTTGGAGTAAAGCGTCAGCCTCAACGCTACGGCTATACCCTATGACCAGCCCATAGGAAGACAAAGCTACCAAGGAGGAAGTAAGTAGCAGGTAGTAGGTCCTATAAAATAGAAGAAACTCATTCATAAATTCCAAATACAGTAGAACCTTCACGAATGAAATATACTCGTTAGAACTGTACTGTTCATACTGTATTCGTTAATAGAGAATATAGCGATGATAAAGCCAAGATCCGGGATCTCTTTAGAGTTCTCCTGAATCTCAAGGGGCCCATAACATTACTTGTATAATACTCCGAAGGTATTGATCTACCACTAATTGCTAATTTAAGATTATTACTCAAAGAACCGACCCAGGCTCGCTTGATTCACAATGACTAAGTGCTGGCTATTCTTATTTAGGTATAGTCATTTCCATGGCCTGTATGATTCCTTTTCCACTTCCAGAACTCCGTTACCCTTTGAAAATAATACCCATTGCATACGAAATATCCATAAAGACCATACAAACTCAAACAAGGGTCAATGGAAAATAGTCATGTCAATCCCCAGGACCTCCTTCAAAGCACAGACAACGCCTTGAGGTACAGGAAAAGACCAAACACTCTCTTTAGTTACTGAAGACGTTAGGGACTTTTCCCGAATAAGTATCATTCTCCACCATTATGCCGCACCTTATGTCTGGTATCCAGCTTTGGCGTTTGAACCTTGTCTTCAAACTTGCAAATCAAGTGGTCTAATGCTTCATGCGCAAATATGATATCTCTTGTCCTGTACATGTTCTTCATAAAAAGCCGCGTGTTTTCGTTTTAGTTTTCACTACTCCATCTCCATCCATCTTCATACCTGGGAAATCCACCTCCAGGTTCTTGTGTGTTTTTAGTTAGATTTCTAGTTTTCCTTCATATATCTATTTTACATTTCCTTTAATAATATTGGGTCAGGCATCCATTTTTCTTTCTCCGTTCATACTTTACTGCAGTCTTCTTTTACTTGTGATCTGGTCTATCTCAAGCAACAGCAATAGTCCTTCATTCATACAAACCAATCACTCTTTCTTTTTACAATACAACCACCTGGTGTGGCCCTACCAATCATTTCAATATGCCTTCATTACTTCAAGCATTCTATGTTCTCGCCCTCATTAACCTAGTCATCGCCGCTCCACGTCCAGCACAAAAGCGAAGCTTCAAAGTCGAACGATTCGCGAATCCGGATTATGTCGGCCGAACACCTGGTGCTGGTACCAGAGCACTCATTAAAGCATACAACAAACATTCCATGACTCTCCCAGCATCATTAGTCGCAGCCATGAACTCTGATTCCAACCCCGCCTTCCCAGCCGGAAACTCCAAGGCTACAACGGGAACGTCAACTGCAGGAGCCGCCTCCCCAAGTGGTAGTGGAGGTGCAGGAACTGGTATTGTTGCCGCCGTGCCAGAGATGGGAGATACCGAATACTTGGCGGCAATCAGTATCGGTGGACAAAACATGACCATGGACTTTGACAGTGGTTCCTCGGATCTCTGGGTTTTCAGCACTCAACTAGCAACTGCTTCTCAATCTGGTCACCAGAACTATGACGCCACCAAATCCAAGACCTTCAAGCCCATGCAAGGTGCCACATGGTCCATCTCATACGGTGATGGATCTGGAGCTGCCGGTAACGTCGGTACCGACACCGTTGACATCGGAGGAGTGACTGTCACGGAACAAGCCATTGAACAAGCCACCGCAGTCTCCAAATCTTTCGTCCAAGACACCCAATCCAACGGACTTGTCGGACTCGCATTCTCAAAACTGAACACCGTCAAGCCCACCCAACAAAAGACCTTCTTTGACAACGCCATTTCCCAAGGTCTCGCCATGCCCGTATTCACAGCCGATCTCCGCAAAGCCTCTGCCGGCTCCTACGAATTCGGAAACATTGACTCAACCAAATTCAACGGATCCCTGTCCTGGGCCGCCGTCAACACCAGTCAAGGATTCTGGCAATTCAGCTCCGGCAAGTTCTCCGTCGCTGGTGGTCCCGAGACCGCCGTACCCAACGGACAAGCTATTGCCGACACCGGAACCACTCTCATGTTGGCCGATCCTAACATTGTCAATGGTTACTACAGCAAGGTCCAAGGAGCCGTCAACAACCAAACCGTCGGCGGTGTGACATTCCCCTGCTCTGCCAAATTACCAGACTTGGCCATCGATGTTGGAGGAAGCTACATGGCGACCGTCCGTGGTGACGATATCAACTATGCGCCTGTTGATAAATCCGGCGTCAGTAAGTAGTAGCCTCACTCTCCCATCCCCACAAACAATATACTAACGCACAATCTCCGTAGCTTGTTTCGGCGGTCTCCAAGCCACCACGTCCAATCTCCAAATCTACGGCGACATCATGTTCAAGTCACAATTCGTCGTCTTCAACGGAGGAAACAACACCCTTGGAATGGCACCTCATCAAAGCTAAATGTACTTCTCTCTTCTTCTTCTTAGATAATGAATTTCGAGATTTGTTATGTTTGCAGTAGCATAATAGAGACACATGTATGTCGAGCTGCTGTTTCGGGTATTGGGAAATGAAAGGGGTCCAACTCAAGATGGTTGGAACAGTTACAAGCAAGAGAGCGACTGCCCGCGCAGAGAAAGCGCTGGAGAGGTTGGAGGTGGATGGAAATAATCAAAAATTCACTGAGGATAATACCTACCGAATGAATAGATGATTTCATATTTTGTATCTATATAATAATGTGCTGGGATTCTAAAAATTAATCATTCATTCATATACAATGAATGGCTTTCACATCTCTCTCCGTCTCTGTCTCATTGCATCCTTCACGGTATTGTATTTTCTAGATCAAGAACTTTTACTTCGGGTTGACCCCATTGGAAGTCTTTGCCGCCCATGCGTACACGTTTCACCAGATTTACTCAAAACTACATAAGTATCTTGTTCAACATCTTCCCGTTTTTGTCATTCTTTATACCGATTTTGAGTATCTATAATTCTACAGGTATGTATGTACCAGAGTAACGCCTAAACACAAAACCAAACATTTACTCCAACTCGATGGTTCCAGGAGGCTTGCTGGTGTAATCATATACTACTCTGCAAACTCCATGAACTTCGTTGATAATTCTTGTAGAAACTCTAGACAAGAATGCATTCTCAAAAGGATATGCGATGGCAGTCATGAAATCAGTTGTCTGAACTGCTCTCAAAATAACAATGTTCCCATACATTCTCTTGTCACCCATAACACCAACAGCTCTACTTGGGTCAATAGCTGCAAATGCCTGTCCAATGTTGTCATAGAGGCCTGCCTCTCTGATCATAGAAATAAAAATATTGTCGGCTTGTCTAGCCATTTCGACACGCTCTCGAGTAACTTCTCCCAAGACACGAATAGCAATACCAGGGCCTGGGAAGGGATGACGCATAACGAGTTCATGAGAAATTCCTAGCTCTCGTCCCAATTGTCTAACTTCATCCTTGAACAATTCTCTCAAGGGTTCAATAAGTTTGAGTCCTTGACCTTCTGTCATGCGCTTAGGGAGACCACCAACGTTGTGATGGGTTTTGATGGTTGCGGAAGGGCCCTTGAAAGAGATACTTTCAATGACATCTGGGTATAAAGTTCCTTGCAAGAAAAATTCAATCTTGCCCGCCTTGTCTGAGTTGGCGGCTGCGTCTTCAATCTTCTTAGCTTCAGCCTCGAAAACATCGATGAATTTGCCTCCAATGAATTTTCTCTTGGCCTCTGGCTCATCAAGTCCTGCTAACCCATCCAAAAATTGTTCAGATGCATCTGCCACGATCAAGTTGATGCCGAGATTTTCTGTTAATGTCTTTCGTACTTGTTCGCACTCATTCAATCGCATGACACCGTTGTTTACAAGAACGGCATGGAATCGGTCTCCAATAGCCTCGTGCATTAATTTGGCAGCGACAGTTGAATCGACACCTCCACTGACAGCACCCAAAACTTGACCCTTCTCTCCAACTAATGTGCGAATTCTAGCAATTTCCTGATCCACGAATTTTGCCATGGTCCAGTTTGTTGAAGCTCCGCAAATACCAACAGCAAAGTTCTTGAGGAGCTGAATTCCATTTTCGGTGTGAGTAACTTCAGGGTGGAATTGGAGACCTGAAATCAAGTTAATTTCACTTCACTTCAGGATGGCAAGATTTGGCATAGGAAACTCCAAATTCCTACCATAAATGTGTTTGCTCCCATGTGCAATTGCTGCGTACTCCGAGTTTTGAGTGGTAGCAATAGTATGGAAACCTTCTGGCAAAGCGGCCAATTTATCACCATGACTCATCCACACTTTCACATCATCTTCCAATCCTTCGAATAATCGGTCAACATGTCCATTATCAATTTTCTTTGCCTTCAAGTCAGCATGACCATATTCACGAGCTGTGCCAGCAATGACATTGTCCTTGCTAATTCTGTAAGCAATCTCTTGCAATCCGTAACATATTCCAAGAATGGGAACTCCAAGCTCGAAATATGCTGGGTCGACGTGTGGTGCACCATCTTCATAAACTGAGTATGGACCTCCGGATAAAATAATTCCTTTTGGGGACCAGTCAAGATCTGCGAGTTTTTGAGTGCATGGGAGCATTTCAGAGTAAACATTGAGTTCGCGCAAACGTCTAGTGATGAGATGAGTATATTGGGAGCCGAAATCCAAAGTAAGGATTGTATCAAATATCTTATGAGGTTCAACCTCAGATGCAGCGCGTGTGGAAGACATTTTTTGTGTATTTTTGTGTATTTTGTTTGTTTTTTTGGAGTGATGAAAGGTCTATAGGTGATGTGAGGGTTGGGGGGGGGAGGGTTGAGTGGGAGAAAATGAGGAAATGAGAAAATGAAGAGTGAAAGAAAAATATTATGAAGAAAAAATTGGTTTGGTAAGGTTATGGGGCAGCATGCTTATCGGGGAAAGGTGGGCTTATCGGAAGGAGCTAGTCTCAATATGGTTTAGGGAGGGGCAACTTGCATGGAGGTTTCGTGGAGTAAAGGAAGAGAGAGACGGAACGACGGAGCGACGGAGAGACGGAGACTTTGACGAGGCGAGTAGAGTAGAGTAGAGTAGAGTAGTAGAGTAGTAGAGTAAAGGAGAAGAAAAATCAAGTAAATTATAAATATCTTTTGGAACTTTCACTATTAAATCAATTAATTAATTTATTAAGTTATTAAGTTATCTTATAAAATGATTAATCTGTAAAAGCTCTAGAAAGAATATTCAGTGATCTAAAATAATCAGTTCCTTGATACAAATATAAAAGATCAATTTGCCAGTAACGGACTAGCAAAGCCAAGGTAATAATGACCACCTCAAAGCTGGACAGGTAGTTTACACTGATCGAATTTTACTTAGATGGATATCTTGTCTGGATTTGTACAGAGTACAGTCAAAAGGAAGAACACTAGTTCGGAAGTCTGATGTAATGAATGCCCTGGAAATGATAGATCCAATCTTCAAGTTGGATCAGGTCTCAATACTCTGAAGAACTTCTTCTTTTGTTCCTGGAGTAGAGTTTTTTTCTGAGTGGAACAAACAACGGAAACATGAAGAGTATATGAGATGAACTTTGTAATGATTAAACGAACAAGAAGGGTAATAGGGGGTGTCAAGGGAAACGTATAGGTCACAAAAGCGTGTTGATCTCCTTGTGTTTAGGTCCTGAGACCATCTAATCGTCTGTCAACTCCAAATCTATCCCACTTATTCATCCACCTGGTTGAGGACAAAGTCAATTGTAAAAACCACATCCTTCGTCGTTTCAATAATCGCCCACTCCTCTCTCGCATGGTTGCTAGTACTCATGTCACCTCCAAACTCTGTCTTCCAATCCGTCACATCCCATTCCAAGCCCTGAGTGGTAATGACCGAAGGTTCCTTGACTGGTAGAATGCCAATGTGCTTCCCCAATTTTAGTAGTCTACCCTCTTCCTTGATCTTTATTCTATGTTTTCCAGCCTTGAGAACAAAAGTTATAGCTTCACTGGAAACCAGATACATTTTCCCTTTAGAGTAATTCGGCTCCCTTTGAAACATATAGAGATGATGAAGTTGTGATAGAGCTTGATCAACTCTACCTCCTAAGCCACCAAGACAAATTATATCAAGAGGTCTAGGTAGCTGCTTGATTTGCTCTAGTCTTTTTTGACGATGAGGACATGGCGGAGTCCTTTCTGATTCAACTGGCTGCTCAAAAGTTTTGATATATCGCACTGCTTTCGTAAAATCTGTGGAGTATTGATCACCATCTTTGATGATTTCGGTACCATTGTCCTCAAAATACCTGAAGAGGTTAGAGGACATGGAATCGAAGTCGCCAATGATAGTATCAATGTCAAGATAATTCTTAGCTTTCTTTTCATCTTGGATAACTGAGTCTAAGGAATCTCCATTGAAAGGCGTCTTATGATTCTTATCATATACTTGGTTTGCACCACCGTCAGCTGCGATATGATAGACAGCATTATCCCATAGCTTCTTGTAAATACTTGAAGAAAGTTCCAAAGGTTGATTGAGAACAACGAGGGCGAGTTCTTTGTGATCAGTTGGATTGTCAGAGAAGATATCCGCAGGATGCCAGGTTATCACATCTTGTGAGCCCATGATTTTCACCGAGCTTTGAGTGCGTCGAGGAGGAGGATGGGATGCGTGAGTAGATACTGTATTGATAGGTAGTTCTATCTAGGTAGTCCTATCTACTAGGTAGGTAGTTGGTTGGTTGGTTGGTATTGAATGTTGAGTTGACCTTAGGCGGCTTGTTGGTCAAGTCTCCGTAAGGTTAGTTCAAAGTTCCAAAGACTTGACAAAGAAAAGAGAAGAAAAGAAAAGAAAAGAAGACAAAAGAGATAGACTACCAGAGGTAGTCTAGATAACTTATTGATATTATCATGAGGGGCTATGACGAGAAAAAGGAGAATTAGTAATCAAAACTATGTTTGCGCAGGGAGGAAGAAAGAGAGAGAGAGAAAAAGTCAATATGTTGCAATGATCTTTCTTATCTTATCATCGATCACAATCACATGATCAATTGATTTTCTAGAAATCTGATCGAATTCTATTGTTCCCGGGTCCAGAAAATCTTAAGATGCTTGCTTACAAACACAACACTAATACTTGTATACTGTCTCTGAATTTCTTTTAATCTTCCATCTGGCGTTTTCAATTTCACTGTCTTTTCTTAAAGCTCAACATGTACAAGTCGGTTCTACGAGCTGCGCCGAGATGCGCGCAATTTAAATCTGTCATCAACACTGCTCCCGTTCGTCGATTTTTAAGTACAGCACCACCCTCGCAAAAGTCTCGAAGTTGGAAAAGTGGTGCTGCAAGATGGGCATTGGCAGGTGCAGGAGTATATTGGTACAATACGAGCGATATATTTGCTGAGGAACCAGAAGGTAGGAGGCGATTGGCAATTAGGGGGTGAATATCCAGGAGATGCTGATTGGTATGGCAGCAATTAAAAAACTAGACGAATCAATACAAAAAGTCCGAGAATCAGATTTACCCACTGTCGATGCAGTAGTGGAAGAAAAGCGAAAGCGACAAGCTGAAGCAGCAGCAGAACAAGAGAAAAAGGAACACGAATCTGCTGCCAAAGCAGTTGTCGCAGAAGATGGAGCTGAGGAGGAAGGGGAATTGGAAGGATTAGAGGATGAAGGCTGGTCAACAAGGTGCATTCAACCCGGAAACTGGAGAGATTAATTGGGATTGTCCATGTCTAGGAGGTATGGCACATGGACCTTGTGGAGAAGAGTTCAAAGCTGCTTTCAGCTGTTTTGTTTACTCCAAGGAAGAGCCAAAGGGTGTTGAATGTATAGAAAAGTTCAAGTGAGTTTGCGGAATTGAGAACCCTTGGGATTTGACATGACTAATAAAATTTAGGGGAATGCAAGACTGCTTCCGAGCACATCCAGAGATGTATGCATCGGAATTGGAGGATGACGACGCCGAGGTAGAAGAAGAACTTCGAGCCAGAGAAGCGGCAAAGGGATCTGATGAGGGGTCTTCAGAACGGTCAAAGTCATTGGCACAGGAAGCTCCGGAATCAAAGAAACCAAAAGAGAAATCCTCGGGACCATTAACACCAACCACACAGATTGATACCGAGTCGAATTCTAAGCCAACAGAAGAGAAACATCGAGACAGCCAAAGCAGCAATACACCCGAATTTACACCAAATGTGGGGGACGAGGGAGGAAAATTAGTACCAAGGGCGGCTCATGATGCTACGTCAACAAAATAAGTCCCATAGACTATAAACTTATTGTACTAAATATAATGGAAGAAAAAGCATTGGTCTTTCTCATTAGCTGTATCGATAACTATAGCATGTTTGAATAGGTACTATTCAAATGTTAGATACTTTATGATGATACTCCTAGATACTATACAACTCATCTTTGACAATGAAATAGCCACTCGGGCATCTCATGATGGTTTGAATCTTATTGATTTATTGTCTTGAGAAAGGATTCTTTGTTTTCCAAGGTTCCCCTTTCTCCCTCTCAAGATTGGACTAGACGAGTGTTTTTTGATCACAAGAACCTCCAGTTAAGTTATTGTAGATACTCGATGCTATATAACTATACCTACAAGTACTGGACATAAGTTAGAAAGATTCTAAATCTCCTCCCAATTCAAGTGGCATATCTTATATTTGTCTGAACTACTTGTACGTTCCAGCTTACCAGCTTAGCAGCTTACCTACTCGAAATCTAGATTCCCTTCCATCGCATTGACGTCAACAAATCCCTTTAAGCCTCCACTCTAAGCGAAAATACCCAGCTTCAGCCACATCCATCTAAATCTTCCCAGTTTCTCACATGTTTCCTTGTTCACACACGACTTTTTAAATCGTTTCACTCATTCCAGCTCCTTCATCATACAAAATAACAATCATCTCTTGATATTCATCTCTTCGACATCGCACCCTCATAAATCCGATACCTCAATCCTATCCTATCTACCATACCACACCACACCATACCATACTATATCAATCGTATAAGATGTCTTACGCACAAGCAGTTGCTTCAGGTCCACAACAGACTGATGAGGAGGTACGTTAATATCCTCAACTCTATTTACTTTAAATTCTCTTATCACTGTTTCCTTTCTCATCGTCGTCCAAGGAATCTCTTCTGCCTCCGAGAATATTTACTACTCATTCAGGTCAAGAACTAATTATCCCACCACAGAAACGTGCTCCTGCCCCACCATCTGTCGTCCCCACCGAAACTGCCTCCACCTCCTCTCTGATTGACGTCGACACCGACTCCGTGCACACCGTTCCCTCGGACTTCCAGTCGCAACCAGTCCAAACCGAGACACAAGCCAATCGTCTTGAACAGGAAGCTGAAGAAATCGAAGCTAAGATCCGCTCCGCGAAGCATGCCGCTTCCAAGAAATCAAAGAAAGGCAAGAGCCGTGTTCAAGAGAACAGCGACAATCCAGTAGTGATTGGAAATGCAGTTGCGGTTGCGGCGTTGAGTACTGGATTAGGATTTGGAGCATATCAAAAGTACGCCAAGGGAGAGCTCACATGGAAGGTCGTTGGTGCGTGGGCTGGTGTTGTAGGTGTTTTGGCCGTTGGGGATTATTACTTGAGCTCGTATCTTTTCAAGACCAAGTACCCAGCCAAGAAGTAAGGAAGATTAGCATATAAAAGGCATGGATTTCGACGGAGAGGGGGAAGGGCAGGGGTCATGATATCCATTGGGTCACCACTATTGAGAGTGACTAGTAGGCGTGGAGTGGTTGGTTTCTAAATGTTACGACATTGAGATACTTTTTATTTGGGTGCTGTTACTGCGACTGCGAAAGTCTCCCCTCTTTGCGCTGCTTGGGAATGATATCAGTGCGTTTGTGCAGTTTATATTGGTGGAATGATGAACCTGTTCATAGATCAAGGCTTCCACTTTAATGAAGGACGATTTACGAAATGTTTTTTCTTGACTGCTGAAGATATTTTTAAACCATGCCATGTTGACATGACCTCGGGAAGCTCAGGAGCTTCAAAAGATCATTTGATTGTTGAATCTGACTTGGGATATTGAAGTGAGATGAGGTTTTTTCAGAACTGAAGACCATACTACACATTTGCTCACGTAGGTGAATGTGACTTGTATCCATGATCAAGTCCCACACCTATTTTTGACTTGAAGGAATTGGGTATCTTATTTTTTTGGATATATCCAGGACTCGAAAACATACAATAAACGCCATGCTTAACAATCATTAAGCAATATCCTTCCGCATAGGGCGCCAACAACCTATCCCTCATACTTTGCCCCATCAATCACCTAAATACCCGTTCTACTTGCTGACATCCAGCCAGCCTCGGCCTCCTTGCTTCTAAATATTCCCCAAAATTTTCCAGCGTCTTCACAACTCTTATCACCGATTTCATGCCCATGAAATGCACAGATCTTCTCCTCATAAAACCTAGTCCTAACGTCTTTCCATCCTTCTGCCCCCCTCAGAATTCCAACCACACTCCGATACAACGAAGGGAATTTCAACCCTAAATCAGCCAAACTATCTTCTGAGATACCATGACCAGCCGTCGAAGATACGCCCTCTGGAAAAAGTAGCATAATAGCATACCACCTCGCCATCCACCTTCTCAGCCCACAATCCGGATCCTTCGATCTCAGCGGTTCCGTCATCTCAAACGCCAACTCTATGGCAAAAACATTTGGCGTATATCTCTTCTCCACATATCTCCTGCCCAGTCCCGACAGCACTTTATCCATCATCTCAGTCATTCCCAGCTGGTATGACAACGCGTAGACCTCTATCGCTGCACAACTTGGTTTGTTCTCTTCCTTCTCGAATCCGATGTCAAGCGTACCCGCGATACAACCATCTCATTATGATGGAGAAACTATCGGGGCTCATTTTGGGTAGATAGTGGTCTTCTTTTTCCTCGCTGAGTTCATCATTGTTGAGGAAGATGTCGGCGAAGAAGGGAGATTTGGCGCAGAGGAGTCCACGGTGAATGCTAAATTTTTTGCGTTTGGGTCCAATATAAAGGTCTATTATGGGACTGTCTAACATGCTGCGTGGACAGTATTAGTTGAATTGCGCGTGTATGATACGGGGTAACTGTATGTGCATTGATTTGGGGAATCTACTCATCATAGGATGGCTTGGCCTTTATGATCTTCACTGTCGACATCCTCTTCGCAGACTCGGATTTCATGTAATGGGTCATATCTTTGCGCGCTGAGGAAAGTCTGTCGTGTGGAGGCTTCTTATCAAGTTTTCACTTGATTCACTCGACGGTTATCATTTAAGTTGCGTAGAAAGAAAGTTACTCATGTAAGCCCAAACGTTGTACGCGTCGTAGAAGGTTTTTGTGAAGACGTGTCGTGCCGTGCCGAGGCGCCTGAAATTGATTGGTCTTTGAACTTGATATTCTCGTCTCGATGCACTTTCAATTTGGCAAACGTTTGGTGAATATGGAGTGAAAATTCATGATAGCTAATGTTGAAAACGTCTGAATGAGAGCTATCTTGACACTTCGAGATCCTGTAAGTGATGACCATCAACATTGCATGTAAAGAATACTGTTTCGAATCACTAAATGCATCTACACAAAACCATCGCAATACAAGCTCCTATTCTCATACTGCATGACCGATTTTCAAACTCGCTGGCGCCATCATCAAAGCTTACACTCCGAATTTTCCTCTCTTTGTCATATCCATTTTAGACTATCTAGACTGACCATCTGATTGCTTGTCTGTCTCATCGATTTGACTCATCGACATCAGGTATAACAAAAGTAGATAAGTGGTAGAGGTATAGGATAATCTTATTATGCTCAAAGTGCTTCAATGGGCGCTGATATTCATGCACTTATTCCCATATATTTTTGATAAAGTTTGACGTCCTCAAGTTAGAATACTTTCTCTAACTCGTGGCAGGGTTTTCACTAGAGAAACTTAGCTGACAGCAACTCGGTAATCATATCCTCGCCATAGAACAAAATTGATTGGCCTCAACCATTTGTAGTGTCTGGTTGAGGTCAAAGGTTTGACTGTTATCTATATCTCGTGAGAGTCGCTTGAGTCAACGATTGAAGCCTTCGGAGTTGAGAACGGAGGAATGAAAGCAGAAAAAATAGATCTTTACATATGCAGCTCCTTGCACAAATTTTTTCTCCGATTCATTTCATACTTTTGTGTGTTGTTTTGTATAAGTTTTAGTTAATATTAACTTAGAAGAAGCTGGATCAAGCTCGATCAAGCTCGATCCAACCTGTTGTACGTACCACTTACCTAGATAGATGTGTATAGCACTCCAGCTGGTAATAGTCTATGATTAGACGCTATTTCATCTCCTGCAGGCTCGATACGACGACGTTAATTCCCCTTTCATACCCCATCCTCATCTGCAATTAGACCTCTCGCACTTTCCCAAAAGCTCGATTTATTTCCTAAACTCGTATTTGCTATGGATACCCTTTCCCTCTTCCCTTGCTGATTGAGTTTGCGAATTTTCTTACATGTAAATTCAACTCTCATTCATCACGCGTTATCATTGATGATTCTTCTACATAATAGTTTGGAATCATACCAGTATCACCACGGTCGACAACATGCGTTCTACCAGGAGAAGCGCAAGCCAATCAAAAGACAAAGAAATTACTGAAAGTCAGCAAGTTTCTGTTTCTTTCCCTGCTTGTACACCTTTAAAATCCCCATCGCCTTTGGTTGTTACCGATCCTTTCTTAACTTCAAGTATAGAAGTCAAGCAAGAAACCAATGAAAATGGCACTAGTAAAGGAAATATGGCTTCATGGAAGGTAAACCATCTAATCCCTCAACGATGTAAATGGCGGGGATATCCTTCATCCCCTTTTTCATTTCTACCTCTGTTCTAGCATCCCATTTGCTGACCTTTGCGCCATTCTCAGGTCCAGAAAGTCAAACAAGAGTATGATTCGGAAGGAGGTAAAGA
The DNA here is from genome assembly GCA_008692225.1 of Monilinia fructicola. Taxonomy (NCBI): domain Eukaryota; kingdom Fungi; phylum Ascomycota; class Leotiomycetes; order Helotiales; family Sclerotiniaceae; genus Monilinia; species Monilinia fructicola. Next base: position 53,189 of record VICG01000006.1, read on the forward strand.
TGAGAGCGAAACCGTTTTCAAAGATTTACCTGAGCCTGAGGGAAAATCCGAAGAGAAATTAAGGAAATCAAAGAAAAATGATGGTGATGAAGTAAATAATTTGGACGATAAAACGCGGATTGAAGAAATCAAGAATGCAAATGATGAAGGGGAAGAAGACAGAGGCAGGTCATCTAAAAACAGTCCTTTGCGGAGGAAGCTTACGAAATCGGACGGCCAATCAAGCCCAGCCCCAATCAGAGCACCGGCGAGGGAATTCAGACAAGGAACGAGAAGTAGTGCTCGACAGAAGAAAAGGTTGGAAGACGCGAATGAAGAGAAGAAAAGACAAGAAGCCGAGAAGGGAAAGAATGGAGGGTCTGATGAAGATGATGAGAAGTTTGATATAAAAGAGAAGCCAGCTCCGAAGAAATCCAATGAGGATGCGAAGAAAGGGAAAGCAAGGGCAAAGTTTGATGATTCTGCTAAGAAGGCTAAACAGTGAAAGTATCACTTTGCATTCATTCTTTTGTATGAAATTGGATGACCGTATTCGATCAAACGATATTGGAGCATAAGGGACTGTAAAAACAAAAAATATGGGTATCGAATTGAAATGGAAAGAGGTGAAATGAGATGAAATGGAGTGAGTGTGAATTCGAGTTTTGGACCTTTTGTTTTGTACTGCTTTTTAATTTTTCAACCTCCACTCGGAGAACATTCTTCCTTTCTTGTTGATATCCATTTACTACAATAGTATCCTAACAAAAATGGGCATTATCCATTATCATTGGACTCAGCTTTTCTTCGTATTTTTGTATCATCCTGTGGTGGGACTTGATCCTGCATCAACACCTAGGGCCGCAGCACTACCACTAGATATAATTATACATAGCTTGATGATGAGTCGACGTCTACAAACTCCCAAGGCTTCTGGCCATCACGTTGTATATATCCTACCTCCAATGCTCAATATACTCATACAGTAAGCTACCTCTCCTCCCCATTTTCACGTTTACCTTATATTCGCTCTTAGTGTCGCCCTCTTCAACAAACCATTAACCAATGGCCAACAAGGTCGCTTAGCTCAGTTGGTTAGAGCGTGGTGCTAATAACGCCAAGGTCGCGAGTTCGACCCTCGTAGTGATCAAAAGTAACCTTTTGCACCTTTCTCTTTTGATGAGATGTAGTGATTTTGGGGTTGGCGTCAATGGGATATCTGAGTTATGATTGATTGCCTGAAATCTTTTTTCTTATTGTTACATTTGTGGGTGGATCTAACCGTTAAAGCTAAGCCCTTATCGATTCGTAACTTTGCTGGGGCAAGGTAAGGGTGGCTCGAAAGTGGATTAGAAAATTTGATTGGTTCAATTTATACCCCCGATTTGACCGGATCATAATCTGTTCAGCACTGTTTTTATCCGATTTATTAATCTATTAGAGGGATTATTCTCGTATTGGTACAGTAGGTTTGGACAGCAGGCTTGGTGGTGCGCTTGGTCGTGGGTGGGGTGAAATGAAGGGGCTGATTTGGATGCTAAGCGAAGAGGTTCGACTGGAATGGGCTTTCATCGGTAAGGTTATTGTGATTTTGAAGTGCTTGCTTTGACTTCGACTTCGACTTCGACGATATGTAATATATGGATTTACGACAGGATGATTTACTTGTATCCCTTTCATATCAAATATGAATTGCGTTTGGTCAAATGATGTATGATTTAACCAAACGAGTATGGGTTATGGTCATGAAGCTTTTTACTCAAACACGATAAACTCTAGGTAGGTATTTAGAGGACAAAATCGCACTGATAAATTATATATTCTACCAAATTCCCTAATTCATGTACCATATACACGTCTTCTATCTCCTCATTCCATTCCCATCAAATCAATTACTCACTAATCTCGCCCCTCTCAATTCTCCCCTCTCTCCACTCCTCATCATAAGTTTTTTCTCGATCCTCCAAAAAAGCCCCTCCCTTCGCGTCTCCCACCCTTCTCACTATTATGTCCATTTCTACTAGCCTCTCTTCCTCCCACGCCTCCTAATAATGCTCCCCCTAATGTTCCTAATCCTGGCATTATCAAATCTCCAATTGCCCCTCCGCCAAATGCTCCTAAGAATGTGTTTCTGTCTTTATGATTATGATGATGATGGTTATGATTATGATTATTTCGAGCCCGAGGTCTCGATGTTTGCGAATGTCGGGAACGTGAACGTGAACGTGAATGTTCACGACGAGCTCGACTTGTAGATCTCGTAGACCGCGCTCGAAAGTTTGAATGTGAATGGACTCGATACCTTGACCTTGATCTTGACCTTGATCGTTCGGGTGATGAAGAGGAAGAAGAGGAGGGGGAGGAATATCTCGAGCGGCCGCGATGATTATAGCCTGGGATGTGATGGGCTAAATATCGAGGATCCGCTGGTTCGGATATTGAACGTCGGGGACGGAGATGAGGGGGGATATTTCGATAGCTGTGAGGTTCTACGGCGGGGTGTTGATGATGTCCATCGCGGTGGTAAGGTTGTTGGGTAGGGGCTTGATAACCGTAAGGTGGAGCGGGGGTTGTATTCTCCGTCTTGTTGTGTGGGTGGGTAATAGGATCGTTGGGGTGAATAGTTTTGTGGGTTATAGACAGCAGGTGAATGATGCTCTGGCTGATTTGCTGGAATGTTATATTGTGGTTGTTGATGGTAAGTCAATGTAGGATATCCAGCTGTTGGTTTCAATATACCTGGACCTGGTACCGCTTGTGGAGAAGGATTGTAGTATTCGTGTGTTGCCATTGTCGGATTGGAGGTTCAATATTCTTATGTTTATCTCGAAGAATTTTATGTTCTTCTGAAAGTTCTATATGTTTAAATATATATATATATAGGGTTTCTTTTCTTTAACTTTCTGTTCTTCACAAAGCTCCGCGAATCAAATCGACGTCACCATACATGAAGCCAAGACATCTTACTCTATATGTCAGTAATTTACGTCACGAGCTAGATTGAAGGGAGCGAATATTGGGGAAGTGGAACGAAAAATGCAAAGACTTAAGGTCATTTTGTATAGATGTCTTAGGTGTTCGGATATCGCTTGCCGAGAGGAAAATTATAACTTGAGGTGTGTAAGGCTGGTACTAAAGAATAGATTGCGGGGTAGAACCTAATTGATATTGAATATTCGACTATAAGATTACGCCGAGGTGGTTATGAAGAAGTATTGAAAGGATAACCTTGGAACTTCCAGCAAATATACTTAACGGTCTTGTATTAGGCATTGGCGACTTTTCCAAAATCGCTATTGAGCTTGAAAGTGGCAAAATGATTAGACAGTAACCTTAGCAGTCAACCTCATGATCAATACTTAGCATACGTCTAGAAGGGAGCTAGAACTAATCCTTGTTCTCGCAGAAGCTGAGCCTTGTGTCTCCACACAAATCCACACCCATATACATATGAGTGGCATTAATGCTTCGTATGTTCGGTTCGAAGCGTAACTCAGTTCCGAGCCTCATAGGAAGCTAGACTTTTGTAAAACTTGGCAGTAAATCTCTCCACCATAATCGTGCATCTTTCTTCTATTATCGTAACCATTCTCAATCTCCTAATATCATCAGGTCTTTCATCTTGTTCAAATCGAAGGACATGCAATCTCCTTTCGGCCCCCTTAGCCGAACGTTCCTCAACTCGTGATCAGTCAACTCCATATTATTCCAACCATTCGACTTCGAAAGTACATCGTTGAATATCCCACCATCTGCTAGCCATTTTCTTGAGTTCTTCACAAAAGACATACTTGTATCCCGTTCCTTGATCAGAGATCCTTGTCCTAGGTGGCTTCAATGTATCGAAGCCAATTATTTTGAGCTCGACGACGTCGGCATTTTAAGGATTATCACTACTTTTTCGATGGCCATCCATGGATACAAGAACTACCTTTGGCGGAGAAGTTTATCTATGTAGTATTAGGTGGGATAGGGAATGGTGATATCTTTCCTCGGAACGCCATTCATGGTCGAATATAGTAGTGTCGCTTATTGTTCGGTTCGAAGATTGAGTCAGATGTGAAGACTAATTCAACGATCAAGATACCGATACTGAATGATATAAAGTAGCGTTCTAACCTTCTACGTTGTGTCTTTCCCACCCCATTACCTCCAGGTGAGAGATCATGAAAAAGGCATTAGTGTTCAATATCAGCGATTACGATGATGTTAAAACAGCTAAGAAAAATGACTTACCACAATCACGCGGGAAAACACGAGACATGTACCTCGAACAACAGAAAACCTCAGAATTCTCTGCTGTTGAATCAGACGATTTCCCTAACGCCTGACATATCAGATATGTCATCGGTGAATATTTCTACGGCTGTCGCAAAGTAGATTCGTGATATAACCATTATATCAAATCGAATTATTACAAGTCTCTCGAAAGATATTGGTACGGATACGTATTTGAGTCGGAAAGATCATCATCACTCCAAAGAAAAATTCTACATACTTCTATTCAACTTATGGGGATCAAAAGGTTGCTTGATCTTAAAGAACCTGGTGCTTTTGTTGAGACTTTGCGTCTTCCAATCTCGTCTCTTTGCAGCTGAGTAAACTCACAAATTGTACTTTCAGCATGATCTCCAGACTATTCACATGATCAAATCTCTTGCCTTGACATCCATCTATTACAGATCCTAGAGTTCAGAATTTCGTTTGCAAAAGGTGATTTGGTTGGAATGAATGTGAGATCAGCGATGTCAATGCCATTACTGTATTGCTATATATATACTATATACAAGATATCAAATTCAGCAATTACATATAGCTTGATCAAGTGACGCTGCAAGTGGATTATTCGAACCAAGATCCGGAGAGTATCAATTCAGACGATAAAATGCAGATCACAAGTGAGGATAATCATGCCACTCATTCATCCACATTCACTTTATCAAGGCCACTTCGATGTGAGGGACGGCATATTGTTTCAAATACGGTGAATGTATTATTGGTGAACCATCTAATCATTCAACATGATTCCCTTTCGCTTCAAGCCGTGCAATCAAATTGAAGGATTCGACAACCAAACACCCCATTATAGACACACTGGGTGTAGCGATGGAAGTAGGCATCCATCAACCATCGTCGCTAACGGTTTTGCTGACTTTCCCCTAGATTCCATCACTAATGGTTTTCAAAGTAGTACTAGAAATAGATATAGGTTTCATCATACAATCAGCTTTTTGATTCCAGAAGTACTGACAACAAAATGCCCGTTATTGGCTTCCTTAACTCTGATACCTTGGTATATCATACTAATGAAGGCCACCGTGGGCAACCATTGATGGAATCTCATGATTTACAACAGCCGTACTTCCCAACAACTTAATACCATCATGCTTCGTGCAGGTACAAACTAAATGAATTTGCTGTATCTTATTACTACTGCTCTGACTTATCCGGGAAACATTGTAGAAAATATTACTGACACTTGCCCAGATTCAGCTATTCTAATAGCTCATCGGGGTCTAGTATGATATGGGAAAACATAATCCAATACAATGCAGTTATTCTAGAATAGTGAGTGCTACGCGTCAGATTATAGGTGCTCACGCTTTAATCCCCTATCGTAGGAACTGGTAGTGCTCATTTGGTCACTTGTTATAGTCTCCACTTGGATTCCTCGAGAATATGTTGAAAACAAAGGGGTCGGGGAGTAAATATCTACCTCACCTTCATCCGTGAGTCTCATCCGTGAGTCTTTGCGAGTCTTTGTTAGTGAGCCCAATTGAACTATTATGCAATGAACACTTATTCAAATATATGTTTCGATACTGATCCTTGGCGTAAAGTCTGACTATTGTCCTCGAATATAGTGAGGAAGGTACTAGTACTGGTTGTACTTGCAACCGCGTAGATGGTTCAAGTAAAGTATAACTAGTACTTTTAGTTGGCAACTCATGCAAAGGCATGAGATACGATATGAAACACAGACCACTTTGCGGATCTCAATAGTGATGGCCAAGCGGAGTGCCTTGGGTACATCAAGACGGATTCGCACGTTCTTTCATCTTGGGTCATCTATTGATCAGGATTCTCAAGCTGCTCAAGTGGGCTGGCTCTCTCAGGGTGGTATAGCAATATACATACCGTAGATGCAAACCAAGTGAGGCCCAGTTTGCAGATTCAAGCGGTGATAGTCGAGAAAAGAATGTGGATTTATGCGAATGGATGCGTGAAAACTTGACTAAATTTAGGAGCTCGAGGTCCACATGTGGGAGAAAATGCTGCGCAAGTAGTTCTACAATGACTTGAACCTTACCAAGGACTCATCGCAATTGGTATTGAAGCTCCCGACCATCTGTCGATATAAATGGCGATGAATATGCAGATGATCCATTCATTGATAGTAATAGAGATGGGAGAGCTGAATATCTCTTGATAGATCAAATACGAGTGCTGTCACAGTATATCTTGGAATTGTTGAAAGGAGAACTATAGATTGAGTGCACAACAATATCAATAGCATAGCCGCTTTAGATTAACGAAATTCTAGTCTGAACTTGAGCATCGAAATGTGGAGCTTTTAATTGGTGATATCATGATCCTTTTCCCTCTTCAAGTTTGTGAGGAGAGTTGAATGTAGGACTGGAATGTATTTAGAATCCTTCACGAAGATTAAGAGATGTGGTGTCACACATGACAGCGTCAGATACGCAATAGTTTATATTTTTAAATAAGTGTCAAATTAACATATCAAATCACAGGCCTGATAGTTCAGTGGTAGAATTCTTGCTTTGGGTTGATCAATCTGAATTGTAAGAGGTCTCCGGTTCGATCCCGGATTAGGCCCGATCATATATTTTTTTACATTTCAATCATTTTTGCCTTGTATCTAGTGAAGCCTCTTGTCTTTCCTACACATCCTCGGATAATATCACTCTGGGACATTTTTGGTACTCCAATGGATACATGGTGCATAATTGGAATTGGCAGTATCATTCATCACACCTACTTGTATTTGTATTGTATAGACATTGAATATCAAAGCAAAGGAAGAGAACCTTCCTTTGAGTGTAAAGACTCCATCCACTATGATAGCGAACCTGGAATCATGGAGTGGATCAGTAAGGTTGAAGTGGATGGAAGTCAGTGAATTGAATCGAATTGGCACCGTTCACTCGTTACCTTTGCTTGGATTGTTATTACTCGGGTGGTATTATTATTATTATCAACAACTAATAACTCATTATGAGATTAATATCATCACCTTCACCCAATCCGACTATAATAAGTCTTTAAGACATCGCATTGCTTTCTTTTATATTAGATCCTCTAGATTAAATCTAATAATCTAAATATAAATACATCTAAATACATTTGAATATATAAAATATATAGATATCCATCCCCTCCCCTCCCCTTTTCCCACCAATCATCTATAATTCACGTAATCAAAAAAAAAATGCTTGCTTTTCTTTTCTTTTGCTAAAAGCAAGCCATAAAATAAGGAGGGTCTTTTCAAAGTATGAATACCTACCTACCTGTATATCCGAACCTGCCTATTTCACACATGAATCTGGACCACGTTAACCCCCACTTTTATCAAACCAAGCAAAACTGCTTCGATAACAGGCATGTTGCCAGAGTGGTTAATGGGTAAGACTTGAATGAATAATTCGGTTATCTTATGGTTTCGGCCTCGTAGGTTCAAATCCTGCACATGTCGTTTTGGACTGTATATTTTTTTGGTATTTTTTGAGACTGTGTGTGGAGGGTGCTTCGTTGGCTTGTAATGAAATAATCGAGTACCCATTATGGATTTCTTGATTCCGTAGAATAATTCTTGATATTACTTAGCAATTGGAAAAAATGAAAATTTTGATCTGCGAATGGAAACAAGGGGTAGGTAGAATTGATATCAGGGAGGGGTCGTTAGTATCTCCACTGTTATGGTTTTCCTTTTATAATTTTTGGATCAGGTCAAAAGATACATTTAAATAGATCATTCCAAGGTTCTTTTCACTTCATCCCTCACTATTTCCCTTCAACAGAGGAAAAAATGCACAGGAAAAAAGGATTTCCACCTTACCTACCTACCACCACAGCTCTCAACCAACCTCATGAATCTTTTCGTCAAAACACAGCCCGCGGAGGGTGGGAGCTTCAAAAAAACAAAAAGAAGATGATCACTACGAGGGTCGAACTCGCGACCTTGGCGTTATTAGCACCACGCTCTAACCAACTGAGCTAAGCGACCTGATGTCGTTATTTGATGTTTACAACTCTTTTATTAAAATATATATTAGTATAATATCTTGAGTGGGTCAGTACCGGGATAGGGATCTTACTAAAGGATTTGGCTCGGGATCGGGATGGGATGCTGCATTGCCGGGATGTATTCGGGTGTGGTTCATAGTTTGGGTAGGGATGTATCATTCATTTATAAAGTTTTTGGTGTACAGTAGGAACATTTCGCCAAGCATACTGATTGTACTCCATACAGTATGGTTGTTCTTGTGGAGGGGTGAGTACTAGGTATAGAGTATATAGAGTATAGAGTATAGAGTATATAGAATTATATAGAGTATATAGAGTATATAGAGTATATAGAGTATATAGAGTATATAGAGTAACCTATATATATATATATATTGTTTAACATATCTAAGCTAGGTTATTGGAGGAATCTTCGATACAATTATCCTCCACCCATCACCATCACCTAACTACTCTACTCTACGCAAAGGTCGATGCGTAGAATCCATAGTTCTATAATTATAAGGTTACCGGCCATCAAGTACAGTAATTAGAACCACTCGAGTGATCAGAACAGCAAAGGATGTTAGGAATCGTCATGTGTTAAGAGTTCACTGCCTATACCGAGTACGCTGTTCATCGTATATCGAGTCGGGCTTTTGGAGCTGGAGGTTTATCATTTCTTGATTTGTACATTTGTGTATAGTATCTCTAATCATAATGATAGTTTGATATGATGTGAGTTTTGTTTCATCTGGTGGTACTGCGTGCTTGATTGCCCTGTAGAGTGTATTCCTATGTGTGTTATGATACATCGAACGCTATATAAAATAAATGAAATGCCTGCCTTTGTTTCCAGTTTATTTCGTTAATCTCCACATACATTGATGCATGAGCTCTTAAGCTCAACTATTCAAGATATTTTTCACTAATTCAAAGATGTTCCTCACTGATTCATCCACTCATCCATAATATCTTCCCTCTCTCACAACCACACTCACCATACCCCGACCACTTTAAATCATCATAGCCCCCCTCCTCAACTTCTTCTCCACCTCACCAGCAGCAGCATTGCAAGCCGTCTCCTGAGTTTCACACTGTGCCTCTCCACCCGCCAAAGTTCCACTATTAGCTGCATCCGCACAGGCATTATGTTGTACGCTACACGATCTCTGAAGAGCAGCTCCTTCACCCACAAATGTATCGCCGTTGACGGAGAATGGACGATTGCCTGCGGAAGAAATGACTGGCGGTGCTGCACCACCTAGTGTACCGGTGAATGTTTGAACGTTTGTCCCTGTTGCCGTGGTGGAAGGGGCAGCGGATGCGGATGCAGTGGACGCGACAGAGGCATTAGAGGATGATCCAGTTGCTACAGCTGCAATAGCTGTGATGGTACTAGTCACCGCCGCAGCACATTCCCCGGTTGAGTTACTCGAAGAAGTGGAAACTGCCGAAGTAGAATTAGAAACACCAGCAACAGCCGCGCTAATTTCATCCGCCGTAGCATCATCTACGATAAGATTCTGAGTAAAGATACAACCTGGAGAGTCATTCTCCGTATCACACGTATTACCAGCAGCCGTGGGATCACCAATCTTCCCTGGAGCAAATGTACCAGAGAGAAGAGCTTCTTGAGGATCAGCTCCGATGGAAGCTAGTTGCTTGGCTAATGAAAGAACAATAGCTTTATTTATAGCTGCTGCATTTGGGGAAGCAGGATCTTGATGTTGTTGAACAGCTTGAATCTCTGGATTTACGGCAGTTTCATTGCAAATAACAGATGCGAGACCAACCGATCCAGTATTTCTCTCTCAAGCGCAGCATACAGTAATGCATCAGCCATACCGGTAATATTATTGGCGGCCTTTGCATTGGTGAAAGCTTGATCGGCGGTAGCTTGGTGAAGACAATCGGGGTTGGAGATGCTCCCGGCACCAGTAATGGCAGCAGCATTACCCAAAAGACCAAAGACTGGATCTTGAATTTTGTTTGGGTTGTCGAGGTTCAAATTAACACGAACACCATCAAGGAATCGATTGTGAGAATGTTCCTGAGGAACCTCGCGACCTCTTAACATTCGTTTGGGTACTGGTGGGATTGTGAATTTATTCTTTGGCTCTGCTACAGGAGCAGCAAATACCAAATTGAGCATGGTGATGAGGAGAGTTGTGGTTTCGTACTTCATGATGACGATGTTGATATTTCGAGTTATATTAACAGGTTCGGCAATCGTGAATAGATAATATTATGACCAAAAAAGTGTACAAAAAAGGGACCGGCCTAGATTGAAATTGAAATAGATTGCAAGAATTATTTAAAGAGCGTAAGTTGAAGTTCTCAGAACCGAACAAGAAGAGAATTTAGATGGAGTCAGAAGAAAAGACAAGACTGCGATGAAGGGAAACGAACACAGATTTGGAAATCTAACAGACCTTATATCTCAAATGTTAATGCTTCTGCCAGCAGCAAGTCTGGATCAAACAGAGATTTGATCATGTACCTTGTATCCATCACCCCCATTTTCCACACTGGTGGAGATTTTTCACGGCGTAGATCATACAGAGAGCAGGAGAAAAGGACAAAGTCATGGATTGGGATCTCGTCCGCTCAATCCTACTCGATAAAACAGACACCTCGAAAGAAGCTTTGGATAAGCACGATACCCGTCATCGCATATCTCATATGCAAATCTGCACATGTGCGTGTGAAGTCTAAATGAGCTGTCGGTCATCATACCGATTGGTACAAATAAATCAAATCTATACGGTTCATGCATGATCAATAACTCCTGACACCCTGATCCCATAACAACCATAACGGTCTCGAATCATAAAGTAGGCCCTTGACCTTTTTGAAAACCATCCATGGTCCAGGTTGACATATCCAGAGATGAGATGTGATGAGATGAGATGAGATGAACAAAAACAGGGACATCCCCTCAGTCTCATCAAGACCTTCTCCCAAGATCCAACAAGCTCCTACATCCAAAGCATGAAGACCATCCAACCGTCTCATCTCCCCAACCAACAAGACCGCCCAAAAAATCCCGATTGACGGAAATATTTTGAAAGGCGTTGACACGGAACAAGCCCCGTCGCAGAAGTAAAATCTGATTCTAAACGATGTCTCCAATCCTTGTGTGGGTAAGGTTACACACACACGCACGCACACGTGATCCATCATCCTGGTTCTTTTTGGACTTTCACACACGACGTCTTGTAATTTATCCGACGGATCAACGTCATAGAACTCCAGATGGAACCGGGGATGAAACTCATGTGCGCCTACTCTGAAATGTAATATGCGCAGGGCAGTTCATGTCCTTATTTTGAGGTCCACGGAGGATTAACAGCGTAAGTATCGTTTCCTGGTAATTACCGTGTTAATTATCATTAGATCAGTGACTGGAGATGCCATGAACGAAATCCAGATAGATCTATTCTCACCCTGTGCTCCACATGGGGTTTTGGGTTAGTATTTTCGTTGAGAATGGAGATATGGTTGATTTCTGGCCCGTCACGGTAGGTGTTTAGCAAGAGCTTTAGAATTGTCGTGAGCTGACATCCAATTTTCATGGATCAAGAGTATTCACTAGAGGCGTAGCGTATAGAGATACCACCGTTAAATGAAGCCAATCATAAGATCTTACTTTCACCCCTCTCAACCTTGGAATACTTCATTGACTGTACATCACCAGAGACCAGAGTAAAATCTTACTACTAGATTCCAATGGTCGTTCATGCTTCATCTGGTCTCTGAAACTTAATCATTAACGCATTAAGGTTATGTAGGTATAAATAAAGTAGGGTTAATTCCATCAGATATGAAAGTATCCTCGTCATCAAGTCGGAACTATACCTTTTCCTCAACACTAATTAGACAAACGCAATAAACCAAAAGTGTCTCCCTTTCCCCATACTTCCCCAGCCCAATACAAAGAATCCAATCCAGCAGGCCAGTCCTAAGCAATCAATTTCTCGAACAACCCCAAGAAGCAAGACACTCTAATCATGAGACTGCATTGCAAACTCTCACCCTTTCACCTCCTCCTCCCCATCCTCCTTAGCATTACCCTTCTTATCCATCGTCTTCTTTTCCCCCTTCAAAGTATTCCATCTCATAAAATAACAACACGCCGGAAACAAAACAGTATTAACCGCCACCCCACGCGAACAGAATACCAAAATTTAGTCCTATACGCGAGTGAAGATCAAAGAGAATCTGTCTGCTTGCTTCGACAACTATAATCTCATTAGTTCTTCACATGTGACACACAGAATAGAAACCATCGGGATTCGACAATCAGGGTAGAAAAAAGGGGGCGGGGGGCGAGACAACTTACTATTATGCAACGGCCACGCATAACCCCAATAATAAAACTTCGGCGCCAAATCAATAGAATAAAAACTTGTCGAAACATTCGTGATAACCCAAAAGATCAACCATAAAGCCGTCCACGGCTGTCCAATAACCATGGTGACATTTTCACACGCCAAGCCCAAGGCACCCATGCCCACCCAATTTAGCATCCAGTAAACGACAAAACTGCCCTTTCCATATGCCGTTGCAGGACTCTCCATCATAATTTCACTCTTGCTTCCTGTGGAGAAGGGAATTTGAAATGCGAGGGAGATGAGGGAGTAGAAGAGCGAGAGGAAGAAATAGGCCATGATGGTTGCTAGCCAGCGCCAGATGATGAGTTGGTAAAAATGCATGGGCCGGTGTCCTTGCGGTATGATGTATTTTGTGTGGACGGGGAGGTAGAATGAGAAGGAGAAGAATGAAATTATTATTAGATAGATGAGACCGATGCTAACAGCGGGTGTAGCGACAGGTGGATTGAATGGTCTGAGATTGAATGTGGAAAATCCAATGGCTGGTGAGATTACCTGAGGTGAGTTGCGGATATTGGCCATGATTGAAGTATTGGTGGCCGCTTGCTCGAGAACTTGTGCAGCCCATTGTTGACCAAACTTACTGGTGATAGTGGATTGAAATTGAAGTAATTCTGGTACGATGTAGTCAAAATAGGTCGTTTCGTCTCGAGCTTGTACGTAGATTACCTGTGCGATACCCCATGGGATCAAAAGTGGCATTTCCATTCTGTACTGCCTCCTGAAGAAGTGCTGTTGCATTGGCGTTTATTATTATTGCCTAAGATGTTATAGTTAGTATGTGATGATTTCTTTGATTCGCTAATGGTGAAATTCTCGAACATATGCCCATCCTCGCGATCTAAACTTAGATCCGAAAAACAAATGGTCTCGGACTTGAAAGCCTCACAGGGCTCCTATACCCCAATTCAAATCCCAAAATTAACTAATCTCTTAAATTTAGAAACCTCATGACGCCTCTCAATTTCCCAATTCCAACCCAACAACCAAGAAACAGTCTTTCAGGCCTATGGTTCCAAGCGGAGTATAACATGGCATATAAAAACTAGTACCGCACAAAACCCCATCATCACCATCCAAAAGAGCAAGCAATCAGCCGGGGAGAAAAAGAAACAGAAAACTCACGGCCCATGCCCCAAACTCATAAATCTGTCTCCTAACCTCCAACGGATCATAATTAAACCGACTCGCCGGCAAACTCCCCCACCCAAAGCACCACTCGGCGCGACCAACGCCTCCGCAGCCTTCACAATCTGCGGGCCAACCAGCGGTGTCGTATCAGTATAGGGAGCGACCTGGCCATCGAAATCCACGACCCAGACAACAAGCGACGACAGATTTTTCTCGACGTGGAAGAGAGCGCCCCAGTAGAGGGAGAGGATGGAGAGGATGAAGGCGGAGAGAATGAGGGCTGGTGTTTCGTGTTAGTATAAGTATGTCAGACTCTCAACCCCTCATTCCATTCATCGCTCCGTCACAAAACTTCTTCACCTCCAATTCAATCCCCTCCTTCCTCATCTCATCTCCTCTCCCCCCCAAAATGCATCATTTGAACCAAAAGCAAAGAAAGGAAGCACAAACTAGTGAGAGCCCATTTCGTGAAAACCTCCTTCCTCACCGCATTCAATTCCTTGTCCCAAAACCCCCACGGGTCTCGTATCCTGTTGTTGTGCCTCTCCATCTCCATCTCCATCTCCATCCCTATGTTCCGAACCATTCGCCATATTTTATGGAATGTTCTATCCTGGGTATCTATCGACGACCGAAACTTCCAAAATCCAAAGATCCAAAAATCCAAACGATATGTCAACCACTGAGACCAAACCTTGATTGGTAAAAACGTGCGTGTATCGTCGTCGTCGTGTCGTCGTGTCGTCGTGTCGTCGTGTCGTCGTATCTTCGTATCTCCGTGAAGAACATTACCTACCTATATACTTATAATGGCCTACCCACCATCCTGGAACTATATACAATATCTCGCCTCTAGTCCCTAGTCCCTAGTCTTCTAGTCCCTAGTCCTAGTCCCTAGTCTCCATGTTCCCCCAAATCCCACCCAAGAACCCAAACCAACAACCAATAAACCAAGACCCATCGACCCATCGATCCATTCGATTCGATCCAATCCAATCCAATCCAACCCACACCAAAAACCACCAAGCAGCAGTAGAACCAATCTAGAACCCGCTCACATCCATCCGCAAAGCTTCAAGCAGGGACCGGAAACCATCAGAGCGCGACCAATAATAGCCTACTAACCTTACCACCTCACCTATTTCATCCCATCTGTATTGCCATTAACCTTGAGATATTTCAATCTCAACAAGAAGGTCTTACCATCTAACCATCTAACCATCTGGTGGTAGTTCAAAGATCTACCTACCCACCTACCCACTTACCCAACTACCCACTACCGAGTGAGCTCATCAAGTACACCAATCAAGCACCACAATCTATGACATCACCATCTACATCTTCATCTAGTAACTACCTAGGTAATCAACCTAACCCTGTTAACCTAACCTACTCAATCAAGGATTATCATTCGGGAATATTATAAATTTTTCATGAACTTTGAGCCATCTGTTCATTGAATCTGGACTGATCTTTTGTCAATCTTCAACTTTAAGCCGTCAATTAAGATCAAGTGGAATCAAAACTCAACATTTCAATACCCAATACCCAATACCCAATTCATATTTCTTAATATGGTGATGCCAAAATGGCTTCTTTGAATTTGCTTGTATTTGCTATTGTAGTGTTTTCTCTTCGCTTAGAGTCAATCCATCTTGTGAAGAAATTCAAGATCTTGTACTATTCCATCCTCTCCTAAATAGAGTAATTCCGGTCACCAAACACAGGCCATTTCTACCTGAATCATAATAATACTAATACTATTTTTTTGTAATCCGCCATCCAGTGAGACGCTCCCAATCATAAAGTGATGATAGTCCTTCGTAGACTGCTCAATCCTGTCCCTTCGTAATCGCTACGCAACAAAAATGCGAAAGCAAAATGTAATATGCCACTATCATCAACACCAACAAGCCCTTTCATTTCTTTTGACCATCAGATATCGTAGAGAAGAAGAAAAGATTTAATATGGTTAAATGTGAAAAGAAATAAACCCCATCCGTCATTCATGCAAGTAATTCAACATCCAGTCCGATAGAACGCATGAAGAGGTTTACATTTGCAAGTCTTTGACTAGACATAGCTGGAGGTAATGTCTTGGCAAGTCCAACCGTTTCCATGACACGATCCTTGACAGCCATAACTAATCGTTGCTGCTGCTCAGGGCTAGCACCAATACCAATGGCTGCAAGGAATTGCCAAACGTATACGTCTTCACCAGTGTTGACGGTGCCAGGGAAGATTTCTGGAAGCGTAGGCTCAAGGGCATCGAAAAATGCATTGTGAGTAACCAACCTAAAAAATGTGTTAAAAAAGTAGACTAATGAATTATAGAAGAAATGCTCACCAATCATTCCATCCGCGTTCATTGACATCTCCAGCCTGCTTGGTAATCTCAGCACGACTGAGAATCATGGTCAAAAGACTCAGACCGATTCTAGTACGAGCAATTAAATCAATGTTGAGATTAAGAATAAGACCCAAAACACCAGTAGTGATTTGAAAGTCGGCATCATGAAGAAATCCAAAAAGGCTTGACATGACGGTCACTTGAAATAGGTCAATGTTTTCTCGAATCTCGGCATTGGGTTGAATTCCATCAGGACTAGGTACGGCCAATCGAACAACATCAAGTTTATCAAGATGAAGAATAATCATAGTCAAGATGGTAGCACGTTGTTCATCCGAGATATGTCTGAAGACTCGAGGGATTGCCTTTTTTACCCTTGTTGAATGAAAGGAACGCAATGAATGGGTGAACCGTAGTGGCACCAATTGGCTCATGAATTCTCAAATTTCGCCATAATTGCTTGTTGAGAAATTCCTGGCGTTCGTTCCAGTCCTGATTCATACCGGCAATTTGTGGATTGATCTCGTCATGACCCAATGGCCTAGGCTTTGAGCGTTTCGTGGTCCTCTAACTCCATTAATGTATTATAAACATTCTCAATATCAGTCAAAACAGTCTTTCTATCGCTACCGCTGACACTTGCGAGGTGGGCCTTTCGAAGGTTAGGAGAATTTCCCCGGTCGAGTCTCATTGCTATCAGTTCGCTTGATGTTCAAGAGAGGTTTAGGTGTCTTTGCGTTGCTGAATGAAATCTTTCCCAAACTTCCTTCAATTACTAATTGCTTGCTCTTTGGCTTGTTTTTTCGCAGCTTCAACAGCTCTCTGAACTTGTTGCTCCATACGTTTGTACATGATTATCGCCACCACGAGCTTGTCTTCGCATACCACCATGTCGATTGCCAGTTTGAAAGAGGTAAGTCTGCGCAAAGTTACTCAAAGGTTGATGTGGATTTTGACGAGGTCCACCCCGAATCTGACTATGAACCTGGTAATAAAAATCCTCCGAAAGAGAAGAATCTATACCATGCTCATTGGGATTTCCAGTAGCGGTTACCAGTTGTTTTGTAGTTGAATACGGGTGATGAAATTCTTATCTTGAGGTGTCATTAATCCATTGTCCTTTGACAACAAAAAGATCTTGTGATTTCGCTTGGCTCTCTTAGCATCTTCCAACAAGAATGCAGCTCTCTCTTCTTCAGATAAGTTGACCAACTGTTGTGGGTGAGTGATGACATGGCGATTTCCGGAAGCATGAGGGGTGGTGATGACCACGTGGTGCACCATGTGGTTGGCCTTGAAATCTGTTCATATTCTGCACGTGTGCCGGTTGAGATGGGATCGATGGAACATTTGCCTGACTGGTTGGAACTTGAGGACGTGGGCAAGATGATATGAATTTGTTGATCGATAGGAAGCTGACGCTGTTCTGCCTGAGGTGGAGCACTAACTTGAACCGGGAATTGCTGTGCTGTTTGCTGTTGTTGCGAAGCTTGCTGGTGAAAGTTTTGATACTGTTGAGGTGGGGGCTGCTGGTATTGTGGTTGAGATGGTGGCATGTGTTGCTGCTGAACGGGTACTTGAGGTTGAGCTGGTTTCTTCGCTTGAGCTCTCATGGCTGCTTCAACTTCTTCCAGACTCATCATCTTTCGGCCCGGCGCGGATGGTCCAGAAACAGGAGGAGTGGCGGTTTTAGGAGGGGCTTGTTTTGGTGCAACCCCCCAAAGGTTTGCATCAACCTGCATATCAGGAACATATTCCGGCTCTTGATATCTCTCATAGCCAGTTCTGGCAGGTCTCGAATAAGATGGCTGAGAGTAGGTAGATGCGGCTGGGGTTGTTCTAGATACGACTGGTTGTTGTCGAGAGTATCGCAATTGTTCCTCATTGATAGCATCGGAAACTTTTGCAGTTTGTCCAAAAAAGTCAAAATCCTTTCCAACTGGCTTGCTTGAACCTGAATCCCCTCCACTACCAAAGGTAGCATCGTTGAAGTCATCGCCGGTCTCTTCGAGCTGATCTCCTAAACCATCATACGTATCCTCGAAATCGAATCTGCGGGGCAAGGTTGTTAGCCTTTCATTTTGGGCTGAAATCAGAGAGGTAGAACGCGATATATTACTCACGCTTCACTATCATTTCCTGTACCAGAAAGACTTGCAAATGGATCCGCATGTTGACCGAAACCTGGCGCCGCAGTATTATGACCCCTCTCGTGGGGTGGTTGACTAGGATCAAATCCAAAGAAAGACATGATTGAAGAAATCGCAAAGTCAAAGTAACTTGTTATCCATCAAGATGGGGCAATCAAGAAAACGTTGGACGTGTAAAGTATGTAATGTAGGTAAGGTAGTTTTGCAATTCCAAAGGTCAAATTTGAATTCTTTGAAGAAAAGATTAGATCAATGAAGGAAAATACAAGTGCACCAAAGCTTTTGATGGAACAAAATTGTTGTGGGAGGAGGGTAGAGTAGAGGAGAGGAGAGGAGAGGAGAGGAGAGTAGATGGGTAGGTGGCAGCAGCAGCGGTAGGAAGTAGTAGAAGGTGGAAGGTGGAAGGTGGAAGGTAGAAGGTAGAAGGTAGATATAAGAGTTGGACGAATACAACAAGTACAAAGAATGAGAGTATATTTTTTTTTTTGAATTTTGAATTTTTTGAAGTTGTCGGGTGGGTGGTGGTGGGATGAGTTGAGGGTGACGAGATCGGAAGGTGGAGGTGGAGGTGGGAGGAAGTGTGGTCGGTTTGCTTGGAAGGAATAATAATTGGAATAAGCTTGAAAGCTTTGAGTGCCAGGTGGTAGCTAGAGGGAGAACTCAGGTTAGCGTGGTTGATGGTGATGGGTGGGTGGGTAGGTTAAGTAGAGAGAAATAGACGCGACCCGCGTGAATGAATGGATGAATGGATGAGATGGGATGGGATGGGATGATCTTCTTTCTTTCTTTCTTTCTTTCTGTCTTTGAATTTTATTACGATAAGATTATACCTAGGTAATCTAGTATTTCATCCATATAACTTAAAGCATCGAAATGAAAAGAGATGATATATATATAAAATTTCTAATTGTTTTATTATAATTGTTTCTTCTTGCTTTATAAATTGAAGAGGTCGGTGAATTAGATTTTGGTTAGGTGTACTTATAGATTCTTATTTTTGATATAAGTAAAGAAAGATAAATAAATAACGATAAAGTAAATAGAAGTAGGGTAGAGAAGAACGAATATATATATATCTATATATCTATATATCTTATATAAAGTATATATAGTTATCTACTTAAAGTATTTATATTTTATTATCTTATTTTACTTTTAGTCTTATAATTAGTTATTTTCTTAAGTATATAAATATAAATATCTCTTTATCTCTTTAGATATATAATATATATAATAGAAATATCACGTAAAAATAATTATATGATCCTACTATATTATTAGTGGGGAATAAACCGAAGGTCTATTCCGATCCTTTAATATTAATCTTATAAAGGTAATTGAGGTAAGTATTATAAAATATATTAAAAAATAATTAAGTCTTATTTTATATATAAAAGTATTAATTAATTATAATATTATACTATTTTGAAAATTTATATAAAAGAATAAAATATATAAAAGTATTATAAATTCTCATTTTTAAAAAATTTAAAATTATATATATATATTATTTATATTTATAACTGCTTAATAATGCTTTTTTATAGATTTAAATAATTTAATAAAATATTTATCTTTTATAATATTCTATAAGCTTTTTACTACTTTTTTCAATTGATTATAACTTAGATTTCTAAGATAATAAAGGTTAATTTAATTCTTTATATAATTTTATATATTTTTAATTAAAATTAAAGTTAAAAAAGAAAAGTAATTAATAAATTTTTTTTAAATTTTTTTAATATAAACTTTTAAATAGTAACTTTTGCTATATAATTAAAAACTTTATCTTATATAAATAAATACTTTAAATATAATTTTATTTATTTATTTATAATAGAAATAATATACTTTTAATATAAAATTTGTATTAATAAACCTTTAATTCTTTTTCTAAAATATACTAGGGCTTTTATTTATTTTTCTTAAAAAGTATCTTTAAAACATTTAATTTTTTTTTACGTTTTTTTTCTAATATATAAATAAGATTAAAAATTTTGTTTTTTTAATAAATAATATATATTTTTTAATATAATTCTAATATTACTTATATTTTATTAAATTATAAAATAATATTCTATATTATTTATTCGTTTAATTAAGATACTTTAAAGTGAATTAAAATCGAAATTATTAATTTTTTTTAAAAAATGAATAGTTTTTTAAAAAATAATATAATATTTATAATCTATATATTATAAACTAGATCGTATAGTATTTTTACTTATTTCTTTTTACTCTAATAACTAAATCACTTTTTAATAAAATATTCGTTAATGTTTTTTTAAAGCACTTATAAATTTAATAATAATTTTAAATTAAGAAATTAATAAAATAAATAATTAACTAGAATATTTTTAAAGTATTAAATATATTAAACACATATAAACTATTTTTACTTATAGATTAGATTTTATTCTTTTATTTATAAAACACTTTTTAATCTATTAAATCTTTTATTTTATTCGTTTAAATATATAAGCTTCTATTCGTTTATTATAGATTATTTTATATTTAACAAAAATAATAAATTAAATAAAATTATAATTTAAATTAGAAAAAAAAGAAATAAAAGAAAAAAGAATAAAAGAAAAAAGAAATAAAAAGAAAAAAGAAATAAAAGAAAAAAAGAAAAAAAGAAAAAAGAAATAATAAAGCTAATAAGCTTAATAAAAATAATAATTTATTTTAATAGCTATTTATTATAATATTATTATTATTAAATCTATTTTATTAAAATTTATATTAAAAATTTTAAATACTTCGTATTATTAATTCTTAAACGAATTTATTAAAATAATATAAAATTAATCGAAATTAATTAATTAAAAGCTTTCATTTAAAATTAATAGGGGTATATAAGGCAACTTAATTTTTTATAATACTTATTCTAATAACCTTCGTAGATACGTAAAGCATTTTATACTTTTAAATTAAAGATTATATATTACTCTTTTAATTATATATATTTCCTTTTATTACTTTATAATAAAAGCAAAGTTAATAGCCTACTTAATATACTATATACTATATTTTATACTTGCTTCTATTAGTGATCCCTATATGCTCTCGTATAACTCGTCCTTCGTATAAAGAAACTAATTTTTACTTAAATATATATTAATAATCTTTTATAAAGTATTTATTTAAAATTAAAGAAATATTATATTCTATTAAACTACTCGAGTATAGATAAATAGAGATATATAAATAAAGATTATATCTATTTAATTCACTCTAGATATATATAATTTAAAATAGTTCTATATTTATTTATATTTAATATTTTAATATATAATTATTAGTTCGCGTAGCTTAGCTTATAGTTAGATTAAATCGATTAAGAATTTACTACTATTAATATAATTATTTATTAGCCTTTATAATATATACTTAAACTTATTATAATCCTAAGAGATTATTAATCAATACTACCTAGGTACTTATATACTACTATTAAAGTTCTATTAAAGAATTACAACATGTTATCAAGCCTCCTCTTTAACCTTAAATGTTACTGCTTCCCATTTGATATATATCTCGTAACCATAACCATGCCCACCTGCATAAAGATTATATCGGATGTCCACGGGTACTCGAGTAGATTCTATTGATATGATTTCGTTTGAAGAAAACCGATTATCCTTTCTCGTATATGCTTATATACTGTCTCCCATTTTGAGATCCATCATCGCATCCATGGAGACCTAGGTATTTTCCACCAGCAAAGAGACGAGGAAACGAAACATCCGAATGGCTGCATTCTACTACGGAGTATAAAGTACAGTACATCCATATTAGAATACACTCGCTTCATCATACCTAGGTGTTCTTAGATGTACTGTCCCTACCTAATTAGGTAGTATCTTGAAGACCCTTAAACATCAAACAACAACAATGAATAACTCGTTTTGATATAAAGTAGAAAGGTTTCCAATAATCCATCTAATTATTTATCTATCCATCTCTTATATAATCACTTGTATACATACTTATATACATACTTATATACATACTTATATACATACTTATATACATACTTATATATATACTTATTTATATACATACTTATATACATACTTATTTACATACATACTTATATACATACTTATATATATATACTTATATACATACTTGTATACATACTTATATACATACTTATATTATTCTACCTAGGTACTACTTACTCTTTACTTTTGACCTAGGTCCACAGGTCGGATACTCTTTACTCTTTCTTATCCATCATCCATGAAGAAAGACGGGAATTAAGAAAAGGATTCATTCTCTATAAAAAGCCCATCCATCCATAATACTGTATTCCGTACCATAAAAGGGAAATCATCCCTTGCGTAAGCTTTTATCAATCTCGACAAGGTTCATTTGGCCTAGAACCAATCTCACGTCGACCTTCGTCTTTCTTTTGGCTTTGACTTGACCTTTTCCTCTCTCTAATTCGTCTGTCTGTCTGTCTGTCTGTCTATCTGTCTGTCTTCAAAGTCCAGGGCTACCCGTGGACTTATATTATTATTATACTTCTACGCATATCCAATACTACCTACCTAGTAGTCCTCGAGTAATTAGGAATAAAGATTGACCTCCTTTATTCATATTTACGTTGACATTGACATTCACATTGACATTCACACTCAACACCAAACTGCCCTCTCTAGTTCCCTTTCTGTTTCCCTTTCCCTTTCCCTCCCTTCTACACCTTTTTCATTTCTCCTGTGTTTAATACATCACACATTTCTTTCTCATCATCATCATCATCATCACTCTTTTCTTTCTTCTCCTCCCTTCCTCTTGTCAAAAAAAAAAAACTTCAATTTCCATTTCATTTTATTAAAAAGGTTAATTGAACTTGGAACATTGGCAAATCGTGGCACTGTATTCATTGGATGCTAAACAACCTCGTTTGGGGTGGTGGTAATTGCTCAAAACTACATTCGTGTTCAATTGGTTATTGAATGTAACTGTTTGGATTTATGAGAGAAGCATCATCAAAGCTTTCACGGTCTTCATCATAACAAATCTATCTCATCATGGCTACAGGAACAGCCAGGTACTTGAGATATATTCTCTTCGCCTTCTTTGTAAGTCCCTGGGATCATGGTTACCACAATACAACCTCATTTAGTCCCACCTACTAATGTCTCTCTCTCCCGCTCTTCATAGGGTCTCGCCATCGTATACTTTATCTCATCTTCATCGGATCAAAGATTGCAAACGGCGCAACAAGTCTTCACCGACAAGACTGGTATTCCTACCAAAGCGGGCACTCCATCATCGGGTCACTCTGCGGAGGATGCGGCGAAATCCTCCCCTGCGAACACATCTCCCAACACTCATGATTTACCACCCGCGACCATCCCTGGGGAGCGCATGAACGCAACTTTTGTGACTTTGGCACGAAACTCAGACATTTGGGAGATTGCACGATCCATTCGTCAAGTCGAGGATAGATTCAATAAAAAGTTTCATTATGATTGGGTTTTCCTGAATGATAAGCCATTCGATGCCACGTTCAAGAAGGTGACCGCATCCCTTGTTTCTGGAAAGACTCATTATGGAGAGATTCCCGAGAAACATTGGTCATTCCCCGACCATATCGATACCGAAAGAGCTCGCAAGGTTCGTGAAGAAATGGCACAGAAAAAGATCATCTACGGTGATTCCGTCAGTTATCGCCACATGTGTCGCTTTGAATCGGGTTTCTTCTTCCAACAAGAATTGATGTTTGAACTACGAGTGGTATTGGAGAGTCGAACCATCCATTGAACTTTTCTGCGATATCAATTACGACACATTCAAATACATGGCAGACAACAAGAAGAAGTACAGTTTCGTTTTTGAGTCTTTACGAATATGTTGAGACCATCCCAACTTTGTGGGACAGTGTCAAGAAATTCATCAAGAACCACCCGGAGCATATCGCTGAAGGTAACTCGATGGGTTTCCTCAGTGATGACGGTGGTGAAACTTATAACCACTGCCACATGGTAAGTTTTGGTCATACGTGATGAATCGCGTGGGTTTTATATTGACAAAATGTTACAGTGGTCTAACTTTGAGATTGGTAACCTCAACTGGCTTCGATCCAAAGCCTACACGGATTTCTTCGAGCAACTCGATCAAGATGGAGGATTCTTCTACGAACGTTGGGGTGATGCACCAGTTTCATTCCATTGCTGCAGGGCTTCTCTTGAAGAAGGAGGAGATTCATTTCTTTAACGATATTGCCTACTATCATGTTCCTTTTACCCATTGCCCCACAGGAGAGCAGAAAAGACTTGATTTGAAGTGTCACTGTAATCCAAAGGATAACTTTGACTGGAAAGGATACTCATGTAAGTTTGTTCCTTTCTCCCCAAAGATCGACATGGTACTAATCATCTATCCCAAGGTACATCACGATTCTTCGACATCAATAAGATGGAGAAGCCAGAGGGTTATGAAAATCAACAAGACTAGAGGAATAGTCTAAACTTATTTTCGTGTTCGTGTTCCAATGCATTTTTCTAGGGAGCAGCATTGGTGGTTTGTGGTTTGTGGATTGAGGATATTTACTATCTGGCATGATAGGAAAGGGAGACATGGGCGTTTGCATGGGTTAACAACTGTTGACACGCTGTATATGTTTAAATGGTCCGGCTTGGGATCTGGCTTGGGAAGTGATGCCTCTTGTTCTTCATCAGGAGGTATACAAATTTTGAGATAGATTTATACAATAAGGCAAAATTTGCATATCGGGAGAAGGAATAGATGTTTTTTTTTATCTCCATGATATGATATGATAGATGATGGTACTCGAAACGATGATCATTGCCCAGGGTCATCGAAACCCCTTCATCAGCCTTGAAATGTTTCAGTTCAGCCACGTCACGTGAATTAATCAGCCTCAATAATTCGAAGTCTTGGCAGTATCGAAAGCTTTCTCTCCCCTCACTCTCTCGTCAACGGCGTACTCAATCATTCAACGATTGTCTCACTGTCCCCGTCACAATGGCTGCCTCAATGGTGCAACGGCTTTTGATGCCGTCTATACGATCAACTCCTTCAATCTCAACCTCTCGTCCCACCATACAATCCATCACAAATCAACTCAAATCAATCACAATCTCCTCATCGCGGACATTCTCCTCCTCCCCTTCTCACGCTGCGACATATAACCAAGTTCGACGCGGCTGCCGTACTGCGCAAGCTATGCGTAAATCCGTCTCACCTGCCTTATCGACAGTTCAAGCTCCAGCACTCAAGGGCGTAGCATTGAAAGTCGGAATCACAAAACCAAAGAAACCTAACTCGGCAGAACGGAAAACGGCAAGAGTTTAGATTGAGTACTGGGAGAGTCGTTACCTGTTATATTCCGGGAGAGGGTCACAATGTGCAACAACATAGTGTGGTATTGGTTCGAGGAGGCAGGAGTCAAGATTGTCCGGGTGTGAGATATCATTTGGTTAGAGGGGCTGGAGATTTGGTAAGTGAATATCTATTTGTTTTGGAAGTTTGAGAGGTGGTGTGAAGGCAATGGGGATTCTTATGAGCGAGAGTGGCATGAGAAGAGAAGAATAGAGGCAGAGATTATGATATTTTGAGGTTCCTGCTAATGCATTATAATTACAGGGTGGAGTAGGTAACAGAGCAACTTCAAGATCTAAATACGGAACGAAGAAACCAAAGAAGGCTGCTGCATAAAAATGTTGATGTTGGATCAATCAGAGGTAAAAGCCGCCTTGGGGGATTACTTGCCCACGAGAGAAATCAGAGAACGAACGATAATATATTGAGATGAGAAAGGAATACGACCATTGAAATACTATGGAGAGTGAGAGTCAACCTTCTGCTGTGTGGACAGATTTTACAGCTCCATGGTTAGAGAATAACGAGGACGATTGTACTATACACAAATCAAACGGGCTATGCAAAAAATTGGACAAGACCAAATGCTCAGAGGAATAAGTTGAGAATAAATCATCATCTCAAAATGCTTTTCCGTCGAGTATTGGAACGTACTGACCAATATTACGACCGAATTCCCACTGCTTGCATCGTGGTTCGATATGCATGCTCGTTTCCCTTGCCTTTGATCTAAATAATATCACCTTGTTCATATGCAGGAAAATGCAATGTTGGCAGAGGCAAGAGACGCCTCATTTCGTCGGCAGTGATTCGGCACCTCATTCTACTACTGTATCAAGATCCAAGATCGAAGAATACCTGGAAGAACACAGGTATTCTTCGGTTCGGACAAACTCATTTTCTTCGTTACCTTGAGTAAGTCATGCAAGGACATGAAGCTATACCACAAGCGTGTCTAAAATACTTTCTTTCGAATCATCCGATTGGCGCGCAAGATCTTGACCTCTTTCTCCACCAAGACCAACGCTTTAACCTTACTTGTTGTAATATTCTGGCGTCATTTCCACTTTGTGACATTTCATCAAAACCTTCCAGGGCAACTTGCTCGGGAAAATGTTAATGCTTTTAGCCAAATACATTGTTCCGATATATTGAGGACTGTGGTTGGTTGTGGGGATGGGGAGAATGGGGAGTGACGATCATTTACATACTCTACCCCGCATGTTGTGGTCCGGAGTCGAACCTTTTCAGTTTGACTATACCTGGAGTTACTTGTCGTATGTTGCACCGTCTGGGTGTAAGTGAAATTCATTCTCGTATACAATGAGCTGTATTTGCATGGGGTATAAAACGTTTGCTATATGGAGAATGTTATGCGAGTGGGAGAGGGGAAGAGATGACGAAAGTGGGTAGAGGAATTTGTGATCAAAGTTAACATACTTGGGTATATAAAGATTACTTCCGCTACATGTTGCTGTTGTTTGTGTCAAGGGAGCTTGTTTCTCTTTCCATGTGTATGATTGAAACTCTGTAATTGCAATTGAGATATTGCAGTCATGAGATTTCTACGTGCTTTCACCGCAATTACTTGTGCGGCTCAAGCTGCAGCATTGACGATCAATCTTGGCGGTGAGAAGTTAACGGTGGAAAGAGATGAAGGACTTCAGGATGTTGTAAGTTTTGACATCATCTACACCATTCGTTTGCGCAATGGGCAAATTGATGTTTTTTGATTGACCCGTTTGTAAATATCATTGAAGCTAATTCACTAGGTCACATATGATGAACACTCTTTAAAAGTCTACGGCGAACGCTTATTCATCTTCTCGGGAGAATTCCATCCATATCGACTTCCGGTCCCTGATCTATGGATTGATATTTTCCAAAAGATCAAATCACTCGGTTTTAACACGGTCTCCTTTTATGTTCATTGGGCATTGGTAGAAGGAAATCCAGGACACACTACACTGCAGATGGAGTCTTTGCTTTTGAACCTTTCTTTGATGCAGCCAAAGAAGCGGGTATATATCTTATTGCTCGTCCAGGCCCCGTGAGTACATGTTCACCATCTACTGTCCACTTATGAGATGCTAACGTATCCCGACTCAGTACATCAATGCTGAAGCTGCTGGTGGTGGGTTCCCTGGTTGGATTCAACGTATCAAAGGTGTTTTACGCTCTCAGGCACCTGATTATCTTGCGGCCACCGACAACTATATTGCAAATATAGCTGGTTTGATTGCCAAATATGAAATTACCAAAGGAGGTCCCATCATTCTTTATCAACCTGAAAATGAATACTCTGGATATGCTGGATATGTTCCCGGTGGATTCCCAGATCCCGTTTACTTTGCTTATGTCAAGAAACAAGCGAGAGATGCAGGTGTCACGGTTCCTTTCATTAGTAATGATGCCTGTAAGTTATTCCTTCCATTCTTTCAAGTCTTGGGATATAAGTTTGGAAAGATTGCATCACGACGATAGCAATGAGCGGAAGACTAATGGAAAATAGGGGCGCAAGGACTTTTCGCACCTGGTGATGAAGTTAATGGATCGACGATTGGAAATGTTGACATTTACGGTCATGATTCTTATCCGCTAGGATTCGATTGTGCCCATCCAACTACGTGGCCTGGTTCCAACTTACCAACCTATTTTGCGGCGACCCATAAGGACCAAAGTCCAAGTACATTTTACTCTTTAAATGAATTTCAAGGTGGAGCTTTTGATCCTTGGGGTGGTCTTGTGAGTATCAATCTTTGATGAGATTTCATCTAGTGGGATTGCTGTTGCTAATCTTCTCTAGGGATTTCAAGCATGTGCTCAACTCTTGAATGAACAATTCGAGAGAGTCTTTTACAAGAATGATTTTGCTTCAGGCGTTACTCTCTTGAACTTATATATGCTTTGTGAGTCTTGAAATTTGGAGCACTCAGGCAAATTCTGACAACTTACAGATGGTGGTACAAATTGGGGAAATCTTGGTCATTCTGGTAAGTAACAATCCACATTTCATCATCGGCTTTTGCTTACCTTCTCCTAGGTGGTTACACGTCCTACGACTATGGTAGTGCTATCACCGAAAACCGCGAATTAACCCGCGAAAAATACAGCGAATTGAAGTTGGAAGCCAACTTCTTGAAAGTTAGTCCTGCATATCTAACCGCTACTGTGAAAAGCGCTGTCATTGGTACCTATACAAACAGCAGTACTCTTATTACCACCCCACTTTTTGGAAACGGAACAGCTACGAATTTCTATGTCGTTCGCCATGCAGACTACCAGACTTTATCTTTGGCGAATTATAAGTTGAATCTCAAGACTAGCCAAGGCGATCTAACCATTCCTCAATTGAAAGGAAGTCTCACTCTGAGTGGTAGAGATTCAAAATGGCATGTAACTGATTATATGATATCGGAGGAACTGTACTCCTATACTCCACAGCAGAAATATTCACTTGGAAGAATTCGATGATAAGACTGCTTTGGTTGTTTATGGTGGACCAAACGAAGCACACGAATTGGCTGTGGTTACAAAGAGCTCAGCACAAATTGTCGAGGGTTCGGGTATCACAACTAAGAGCACTAACGGCTCAACTATTCTCAATTGGGAAACATCTGCTACACGTAGAGTAGTCAAGGTTGGTAGTGTGTTTGTCTATATTTTGGACCGAAACAGTGCATTTATTTGGCAGACTTTGCTAGAACCGACCAATGGGTACCTTGTAAGTCTTTCATTAACCCCTAACCTGAACGCTGAAGCTCACAATAAATAGCGCTAAGTTCGACAAAACGTCTTCCGTTATCGTAGAAGCAGGTTATCTCATCTCATCCGAAACGTTTCTACCCAAGGTTCAGATCTCCATATCAACGGTGATCTTAACGCACCGTTCCATTCAAAGTCATCGGTGCCCCAAAGGACACAAAAATCTCTCTCTACTTCAACTCTCAAAAAGTCTCGTACAAAACCGACTCCACAACCGGTGAACTATCCCTCAACCCTCACTTACACCACCCCAACATCTTCTTCCCAATCTCTTAAACCCTCAAGTGGAAATACTCGACAACCTTCCCTGAAATAAATCCAGCTATGACGACTCAGCCTGGACTCTCGCAAACAAAAACTCCTCCAACAACCTCTTTCTCAACCCGCTCCTCACCCCCACCGTCCTCAACGGCCCAGACTACGGATACAGCACCGGGGTCCTTCATCTTCCGCGGCCACTTTACCGCTAGCCGGCAACGAATCCTCCCTTTACCTCTCCACGCAAGGTGGCTCTGCCTTTGGCTCCTCCATCTGGCTCAACTCCACTACATATCGGCTCCTGGAGCGGCGCCGACTACGCCGAATCGCACAACGGCACTTACACCCTGCCCAACCTCAAAGCCGGCGCAAAATACGTCTTCACCCATCCTAATCGACAACAAACAACTCGACTCGACGAAAACTGGGTCGTCTCGGCGTCGAGGAAATGAAATCGCCCCGCGGATCCTCAATTATGTTCTCGCCGGCCGTCCCAAAGACGCCATCACGTGGAACTCACGGGCAACCTCGGCGCGCGAACAATACATCGACCAAGTGCGCGGACCCTCAACGAAGGCGGTCTCTACGCCGAGCGACAAGGCCTCACGCAACCCAACCCCCAAGCACAGGCTACGCATGGGGATCCAGCACACCGCAAAACCGGAATCAAGAGCGCGGGCGTCGGATTTGTGACCGCTACTTTCGATCTGGAATCATCCATCAACCTACGACGTGCCCCTCTCCTTCCAGTTCGGCAACTCAACGATAGGCGCAGCGTGGGCACAACGCCACTGGGCACGAGCGAGTACCGCGCACAGCTCTGGTGAACGGGGTGGCAGTTTGGGAAATACGTTCAAATAACGTGGACCGCAGAAGAAGTTTCCAGTGCCGAGGGCATCCTCAATTACCGAGGGAGGAACACGGTGGCGGTTGAGATCTGGGCGCAGCAGGCGGGTGGTGCGGCTCTCAGTGATTTTCGGCTTGTGGCGTCGAGGCGGCTGTGCGAGGGTTGTTGAGGCGCCGGGGCTGGTGGCGAGTCCCGAGTGGGTGAGGAGGGAGGGGGCGTATTGTGAGTGAGTTTGTGTGGGGTTTGTCGGGGTTGTCGATTGATTGATGATGATATATGCCATAATGGGGTATATAATATGAATTTAATGGATTCCAATGTTTATTTTTTGACCTTTGCTTGATTGTCTGCTGAACCGTTTGCCATTTTTGCTATTTGGTCTAGATCTATTATTAGGGTATGAGCTAGATGAGCTACATAAGCTACATAAGCTACAATAAGCTACAGTACATACGCCCCAAAATCAACACCTCATCTACGTAGAAACCGGGTAATGACAAGCACAGTAGACATGCAATGACACAAATCCCCATGATACGAGTGCACACAGTATTCTCGCATCACGCATGAAGAATAAATCTACATGGATTACAGGAAGGTACGCGAGATATAGGTATATAGGTAAATTTGGGTATTCATAGACTCTATGCCAAGATATGCTTGCTATACACATACATTACTACAATGAAAGGCGTGTAACCTTGGTATATCGCTCGTAGTTGTTCAAAACATAATGTACAAAAGAATGCAAAGCAAGACGCGAGCGATAAGTTGTATCTACTACAATGCCCATTGGCTGCGTATTCCTATCTGACGGGTTCGTATTATCAAAGTGAGGATGGGCTCCTGCTGCCACGGCGCCCGCGGCCGGCCCCTTCTAATGCATGATGGTATGTCTTTTTCGAGAGGGAGATCTGTCGCTGCTCCATAGATCTATCGCGGGCGGCCTTGCCGTTTCGGTTTTCTCTCCAGCTTTCTATGTTCTCGGTAATCAAAGGCCGGTTTGGGAGTGGGTGTTTGCAGTTCTGCTGGGTGCATTGCCGCGGCTGCTTCGCCTATTTCGGGAGCTGGCTCGTTGTGTGTCTCGTGGAGGGCTGTTTCGCTTTCGATTGCTGCTGCTGCCAGGGCGTACGACGACGGCTCATTCAAGGGTTTTGGTCTTCGGGTCCTTCTGCGGACTCTTGGGTTCCGGCGGCTGCAACAATCGTCATCCCAATTCCGATCCGCTCGGCCTCCTCCGATCTCTGCACCTCGAATGGCGGTCGACATGGTTAGGGATTTTTCCTTCTCCAAGGCTTCTCGGACTTTCTCCTCGAATCCTGCGACGAGCCGTCGCCTTTCTCCATGGCTCGAATCCAAATTTGAAGACTAAAAATAACAATACGTTTACCCCCATCAATCCCCATGTTCCCCATTGTACTCATTCTTCGAATCTTGTCGCTCTCCATATCTGCTCTTCGTGATATCGTGATAATATTACTACTGCCAGCTCCCCGCCGCTTTCTCCGCTTCGCGTTTCGCATCTGCGAGGGCGTGGCGGCTTCTTGGACGGCTTGCTCGTTTGTATGATCCCTGCGGTAGAGATGGGTGAAAGCGTTCGAGATCCGCCGGGGTCCACGTATCTTTTCCTTGCTAGCAAGGTTGTCACTTCACGTTGAGAGGAAGCGCGGTCTGCGACGGGGTTTTGTAGTGGAATCGAGTACTTCGGACTTGTTCTTTCGATTTGGAACTTCGGCTTCGAGGTTGGTGATTTTTGGTCTTGAGGGCTTCGATACCAGAGTACCGGTTAGATCATTGATGCGTTGAGATGCTATGAATATGTTGCTTTGCATAGATCCATTATTCGAGAAGCTTCTTTGTGATTGCCCGAGACGTTCGACTTGATCGAGGGCGAGGGGAGCTGAGCTCTCTTCTCTTTCGACCTTGGGAGAGGGTGAGACATCTTCTTTGCTAGACTCTGGTGGCGGAATGGGTTTATCTTCAGGTTGTGGTTTAGTTCTTCGGGAGGAGTGTAACCTTTGGTCGCAGATGAGGGGTGGTTCTATTATAGGCCGATCATCTGAGAAATGCTCGCAGATTGGAGAATAAATTCTACATTGTAGACAGATTGATGATTTTTAGAGAGAACGAGGAAAGATTCTTAAAGTTCTTGATATTGAGGTTGAACCTGAATCGATTGCAAACCTAGGAACAAGTCTTGTCAATGTTGCATTGCATTGATTCGAATTGAGAATTGTCTTCCTCTTTAAGAACCTTTTTCTCTTTCTCTCTTTCCTTCCACTTCTTTCTGCTTTCTCTTCTGATGATCCTTAGGACGAGGAGAATTACCATTAAGTAGACTTTAGTATAGGTTGAATTAAGCAGTGGAGCTCTGACCAAATCTATCATTGTCTGGGTTGGGGGAGGGGAGTGCGAAATGGGAATGAATGAATAAAGCTGTGATTTTAAAGTAGATTTAGTAGATTGGAGTAGATGAGGAGACGAGTAGATGGGTAGATGGGTAGATGGGTAGATGGGTATGTATACCTTGTAGGAGGTCCTGTACTTCCATACAGTCAAGCAGTCGAGCAGTCGAGCAGTCAAGCAGTCAATCAATCCATCAGTCAGTCAGTCAGTCAGTCTGTTGTGTCTGATAACATGTTATCTAATAACATCCAGCTGGGTAGTATATGGTGGGCTTTTGAAGTTCTATAGCTCACCGCCTTTATGATGGATGATATAATAAGGTTATATACAATATAATTACTCCGTATAATGAGAGAATATATATTGTAATGATAAATATCATATAATTAATATAGATGGAGACGGGAATATACATGATATATATATAACATATACATTATATTATACTTATATCAATATATATATATACTCTATATATAATATATCTAGATCTATATATATACCTAGTGAGATAATATCATATCTCCATGGATATATAAGAATCATAGAATATACGGCAACTAGTGGGAAAATAGCTAAGATTTAATTATAATGACGAAACTTCACTTAAATATAATCTTCATCATATAATATAAATTTATTATGAATTCCACCCCACCATCATCATATACACACTCCAACTCAATAATTTTCGTTCATCTCATCTTATCTCCGTATTACTTTATACACTCTACATCATCCAAACATACATAATTAACTATTTTATTTTGGATAGTGTTGAAAAATTCTTAAATATCCTTTCCTATTATAATTTACACAATAAATATCTATTATAAGATTGTAATCATCTAGATATCAAGATCAAATTAACTCCATAAAAATTGAATTACTATCACTTTTAATAAATCAAGTGAGTTTTGAATTCGAATGCCACCACCTAATACCTAATAATCTCCAACTTCCTCCTTCTTTCCATCAACCTTTCACAAACTATTATATATTTAAAATATCAACCACCACCCTCCCCCTAATCCTTCTTCCCCTTTCCTTTTCCCCTTCCCTCCCCTCCCATATAATTACCCCCTCCTCCCCTTCCTTTCCCCTCCTCCCCCCTCTTCCCCCTATGTCCCCATCTTCCCCTACCACATATCTTACCCATTATCATCATCACAACACAACCAATCGAACCCATCACTAACAACAACATAACATACCTCCACTCAGTCTTATATTCACATTTACCATTTACACACCCAAATTCGTCAAAATGGGTTCAACTACTACTACTCTCCCCGCCATGAAAACCTCTCCTAAAATATGTCTTCTTCACAGACTTCGATGGCACAATCACAACTCGCGATTCCAATGATTTCATGACTGATAACCTTGGATTTGGTCAAGAACTTCGCAAACAAGGGAAACAGAGATGTTCTCGATGGTGAAAAGACTTTCCGGGATTCCTTTCAATCAATGATGGATAGTATCAAGACTCCATATAGCAAGTGTATAGAAACACTTATTGAGAACATCAAATTGGATCCAGGTTTCAAGGAATTTTATGAATGGGCGAGGGAAAATAATATCCCAGTCGTTATCTTGAGTGGAGGGATGGAACCAATCATTCGAGCATTGTTGGAACATCTTTTGGGGAAAGAAGGAAGCGGCTGAAATTCAAATCGTCAGTAATCAAGTTGAGGTCCCCCGAAAAGGTTTCAAGAGTCTTGATGAGGAGAGGTTGGAATAATTGTGTATCAATGATGAAAGGAAGGTAAATCGATTCCACTAAGGATCAGTTTCGAACTGAACTAATGATCCAATTAGTCACTTCGGACATGATAAATCCAGAGAGAGATAGACCATATATGCCGAACTTCCAGATGATCAAAGACCAACCATGTTTTATGCTGGAGATGGAGTATCAGATCTTTCCGCCGCCAAAGAGACGGACGGATCTCTTGTTCGCCAAGAAGGGTCACGATCTCATCACGTACTGCGTGAGGGAAAAGGTCCCTTTCACAATCTTTGAGGATTGGACTTCTATCTTATCAACCGTTCAAGATGTTGTTGCGGGAAAAACAACAGTGAAGGAGGTTTACGCTGCTGCATCAAGGACTTTTGAACAGGGAGCAGATAAAGGCATAGAAATATGGAAAGGATTAGATTGGGTATAGATCTTGGTTCATAGAACATAGATTGTTCATAGAAACTATAGAGATGCGATTAGAGATACAATTTACTTTTCTCCCCGCCAGCCTTTCATTCTTTGGGTTTTCTTCACAAATGGCGATATTAGATTGAACATTGAGACTGACAATAATTAAATGTGAATAGTCAATATATGATTCATGTCATAAAACAAGGACACTCCAGAGTCTTAACTCCAAATGTACCCTTCTTATATCATTCTTCAATTCTTGAAGTGTAGTTCGATCATCGAATAATCCTAAGACTTATTAGGCTTAGGTACTTGATGATACTCTTTATTATTGGGCTTAAATGCTCGTTAATACTCCAATCTACTAAACTCCCCATTCCCGTTTGAGTATCAGTTATTACTGTCATACTCCAATTCCTGATTATGATTTGATGTTTGGACCAAGGTTGATGATGAAATCGAATAATTACGTTTTCAATATCTCGATTTAGACTCAAACATCAGAGAAGTTTCCTCCCATCTAAATCATCTTCAAGACCCTTCATATCCTATCCAGAATCAACATGAAGTGTTCTCTCAAAGTCACGTTCAGGCATACAACTTGTTTCCCAAACCTCCTCCATTAACCTCACCCTAACTATACTCTTCCGTTCCCCTCCCCCCCCCCCCGGCCCACAAAAAATCCACAGTAACCCTACCCTACCCTACCCATCACTTCTCGGGCGAAAAACCATCTTCACAAGCACCTCCTCATCATAGTCCCCGCTAACCCTCACATCCACCCTCCCCACAACCTCAAACCCACATGCCCGATAAACCAACTCCCCCATAGAACTCGCCAGCAACGAAATGGGCACCCCATCCCGTTCCGACCTCTCAACCCCCCATCTCACCAGCTGCGTCGCGTACCCGCGTCGTCTGTAGGCTGGATGAGTCGCCAGCATACTAAGGTACATATCCTCGCCATCAAACATCCCGACGAACGATTCCCGAGCCTCGGTGGCGCGCTGCGTGAATACCTCCTCGTAGACGAGATCTTTATCTTTGCGGGTCGCTGCACCGGCGGCTTCCATTGCGGCGGTGGCTTGGGGCGTTAGTTGGGGTGTGTCATGCGCGGAGACAGAAAGGGGGAAACGTTTACGTACGGGTTGGAGCAACGTAGGTTTCGCCCCTCGCGGCGTAGATTCGCCGATTCTCATACGTCATATCCCATATCGAGAGGGCGGCGATGTTCCACGTGAGATCTTCTTCGATCTCCAGGACTAGAGGGAGAAAATCGGGGTACGCGGCGGAAATCACAAGTTCGAGGAAGAGTCGGCTGTACGTTAGATGATCGTCGGGGTATTTGTCACGGTAGCGATATCGGTTGCGGAACATGACGTCTGAGGCTATGCAAGCGAGGAAGACGTTTGTAACTGCATCGATATCTTTGGGCTCTGCTTGACGAATGCGAGTCTTTGCAAGGAGCTTGCTTGCAACTGCTGGAGCTGAAGCTGGAGCTGGAGCTGGAGCTGGAGCTGGAGCTGGAGCTGACATCTTGCAATTGGAGTCTGCAACTCGTGCACTAGCATTGGTGTTATGGGATAGAGGGGCTAGATTATCAGGAGATCTTGTGGCCCTTGTTGACTAGAGGTATATAGCCTGAAATTAAATATTTCAACATGCATGCATGCTGACATGCTAGACGCTTTTGATTCATGTACAAGCATCCATCTTATTTCTGACACTAGTAAGAAGATCTAGGTAGATGATCGTAATTGCAAGTATTCATATTCCATCCAGGGGAAAATATTCAAGAGGAGCCATGTCAATGATAACTTGAGAGTTCCAAATACCCAATCATTAATCATGACTTTGATACGAAAATCGTTTACGCTGTTTGTCTCATGCAGTGACGGAAAATGAGGGCCCAGAGACAACGGTAACCAATGTACCCGTGGACGTAAATAGAATTCTGAGGAGAAAAGGAGCGGATCCGACGGATTCTGTTCCTTTATACGGACTGGCGCAGCACGTGATGCTTGACGTCCAGTGCTGGTCTTGACAATCTACGGGTTAGAATACTTAAGTTATAGAGGAAAGCATTCATTCGCAAGGCTTGCCTTATAGAATGACGATATATATTTTTTAAGTAGTGATTAAAGGTTTTGTATATCATATCATATTGTATTATATTATATAATATTATATACTCGGGCGGGTTTTCGAAGAGGCATACGGGAATATAAAACGTTTAATTATTTAATAAAACCCTAATAAAATTTTATATAATCTATATATATTATTAAAAAATTCATATTATAAAAGCTAATTTTAAATAAATAATCGTATAATTAAATCTATAGATAATAAAAAATTAATAGAAATATAAAGATTTATATTAATATTAAATAA
Source organism: Monilinia fructicola (assembly GCA_008692225.1). Lineage (NCBI taxonomy): Eukaryota > Fungi > Ascomycota > Leotiomycetes > Helotiales > Sclerotiniaceae > Monilinia > Monilinia fructicola. Next base: position 90,627 of record VICG01000006.1, read on the forward strand.
ATTAATAAATATTATAATTAAACTTATAAAATCCTATTATATAATAAGATTTTAAAACTTTTGTTATCTTTTTATAATTTTTATTTTTAAAATGAAAATATTCTTAGAATTTAAATTATTTTATTAATAATTTATTAAATTTTTAAAATAATTATATTTATAATATTAGAATTCTTCTAAAATTAAGTTTTATAATATTAAAATTTAATAGAAAACTATAAAAATACTTGATCTATAATAGATATATAAGTTATATAAAATTATATTAAATTTTCGTTGTTTTATATTCGCGTATCCCTCTTTTAAGACCCGCTCGAGTATATTAAAGGTAAGTTAAAAGTTATTTTATTAGAATTTAAAAATAAGTTATTTTTATATATAAAATTTTTATAGGTTTAATAATCTTACGATTAGGGTATTTTAAGATAATTATTATAATCTAGAAATCTTAAATATATAAAAAGATATAGTAATAGTAATAATAATAATAATTATTATTATTTTAATCATTTAAAATAAAGCTAATAGAAAGAAAAAAGAAGATTTAAATAAAGATTATAAGATTGTATATAGCTTATGAACACACCTACTTCGTATAAAACATAAGATATAATCTAGTAGTATCAAAATTAAATACTATATATATTCTTTATATCGAAGGATAATTTAATCACTAGCTTTAAAATACATTTTAAGTTGCGAGGAATTAAGAATAATTTTCTTATTTTTGTCATTTTCTAACTACGAACCCGTTGAGATTAGATCTATACTCCTATATTAAGGTTTTGCTACATTAACATTGAAATAGTAATGAAGGTGGAATCTTCTAGGTGAATTACTTAATTTAAGACTTGATTGCGAAATATACTCGGAAACTTTTCCGCGTATATACTTACTACAGTATACGTTATGACATCAACATTCTATAAATATAAACATTGTACTCTTTCCCAAAGTCAATTTAGCAAACGTCTATGCATATGTTCAACGCCGAATGTAGTAGTGATGGTGATAGTAGTACAGTAATAGTGTCAAGGTATACAGTAACGATAGTTGAAAAAAGAGGGTTCAAGGAGAAAAGCAAGTTGCGGAGAAGTGAAACTTTTTCGATCAATGTCTCGCTAATCTAACCTGATTTAAGCTTCGTATTCTTAAGCTACATTTTGAATTTATATTATTTACCCCTCTCGAAGCATTTTCACCTCTTCTTTGTTTTAGGTCTAAGAATTAATGACTTGGTGACTATTATATTCAAAATAATAAGAATTATATTATTAAATTTAGCTTAATTAAAAGTATAACGTTATAACTTATAGTTTTTATATAATTATAATTAAATTTAAATTATTAAAAGATTAAATATAGATAAAATAAAATTTATTCTAGGTGTTGTTTTTGATTAATGCTAGGCTAATAATTAACTAAAAACGAAATTCATATTAGAGTTTTAAAAAATAATAATAGATTAACGAATTTATAAAAAATTATAAGTAATATTTTAAAATATAAGCTTTGTAAAAATAAAGATTTATTATTTTTAAAAATTTAAAAATTAAAGTTTTCTAATATCTAAAAAAGAATTTTAAAAACATAGTAAATTTTATAATCTATAAACTAGAATAGAAATTATAATTATATATACTTTTTTAATAAGATATATCTTAATATTTCTTATTTCGTTTATATATATATATATTATATTATAGGTAAAAAAATAGATTTATCGTCTTTTAAATAGCAAACATTTTATTATATAAATTTATTATAAGTTTATATTTTTTAAAGATCAAATATATACAAGTTTATATTTCGATTTTCGATTAATTTTCAGCTCGGCATTAACCAAGTATATAGAAACGTGTTTCCTAAATTAGCGCGTGTTCGGCTAATCCATAGCCTGGCATTAAGACATAATGACGCCAAGTAATTCTACAATAAAAATAAGTTTTTTTTAACTTGACATCACTTACTTGTTAAAAGTAAGAATCATACAGTAGTACTGTAGGGTTGATGGCAACAAATGCAATCTAGTCGATATTCCTTGAAGCCATATGCTCTTCCTACCGAATCCAAAGACCTTCACAGCGAGGAATGAGAAAGTTCACGATGCAAACGCATGTATGATTTAATATGTGTAAATAAGATGGACAAGCTACGAAAGACGAGCCCTTGTATAGATATCGAGGTCCTAAGGCAGAAACCTAGTGGCTTTTGTCTAGAATCTATGGCCACAGTCCTGTTGTCCTCCAATCACACCATTAGGACCGCAACAAGAAGTTATATACTCTTTATACCGAATTGAAAGACTCTCACAGAGGGAAACAGGGAGCTATCTGCTCTTCATACCGAATATGGAAATCTTTATCATGAGAAATTGGAAGCTATATACTCTTTATATCGAATTCGAACATCTCTACAGCGGGAAATTAGAAGGTTTATACCGAATTCGAAAACATTTGTAATAGAAAGCTGGAAACTATATGCTCTTCATACTGAATTTGAGAATTTTTACAGCGGAAAATTGGAAACTATATGCTCTTTGTACCAAATTCGAAAATCTTTACAGCGGGAAACCAGAAGCTATATGCTCTTTATACCGAATTCGAAATCTTTACAGCGGGAAACCGGAAGAGAAGTAACTCACTCAGCTCCACGTACAATTATCTTGAAGATATTAATATCCATCACCCGGTTGCTTTGGATTACAGGCAACTATCCTACTATATATCATTACTCTACCAATTTACTATATAACATTACTTTATCAATTACACAGTATACCAACCTATCTTCACAATAACACGCCACAATGGGAAGTGTTGGAATTCAATCCCCCATACCCTCCTCTGAACGTGTCCAGCCCGGCTCATTTCAACTCAAATTTGCCAAACTCCCTGAATCAGCGGCTCCAGTATCTATCGATACCATCAAAGTAGCTGCAGACTTCATCGAACGTTTTAACAAAGTAATCCCGTCCGCCGACATTGCATCACTCTCTTCAATTTTCATCGAAGAATCCTACTGGCGTGACCAATTGTGTCTTTCCTGGGACTTCCACACTCTCCATGGTCCGTCCAAGATCTTCGACTTAATTGATAAAACGAAAGGATCACGCTTGAAATCCATCACGCTTGATTCTAGCTCGGAAGTTCGATCTCCGAAATTAACAACGGTGGATGTGGAGGGGAAGACAAATGTTGTGCAGGCATTCATAACAGTCGAAACGGATGTTGGGAAAGGCGATGGGGTTGTTCGACTGGTACAGGACCAGGGAACGTGGAAGGCTTTTACGTTGTATACTTTCTTGGAAAGTCTGAATGGGTATGAAGAGACTGTGGGGAAGAATAGACTGCCTGGTGTCAAACATGGAGAGAAGACGGAAAGGGCAAATTGGGCGGATAAAAGGAATATTGAGAAAGAATTTATTAATGGAGCTGAACCGACGGTGCTGATTCTTGGTATGTTTTCTTGTTATGGGTTTATGTAGTTTATGGATCGTACTAACAAGATTTAGGGGCTGGACAAGCTGGCTTGACATTGGCAGCTAGATTGAAAATGCTTGGGGTTCAAAGTCTGATGTTTGATCGAGAAGAAAGAATTGGTGATAATTGGCGTAGAAGATATCGTCAATTGGTTTGCCATGATCCCAATTGGTTTGATCATCTTCCATACGTACCATTTCCCGAGAGCTGGCCACTATACACACCAAAGGACAAATTGGGTGATTGGTTTGAAGCGTACGCTAGTACATTAGACCTTAATGTTTGGACCCAAACTACCATCACCAACGCATCATGGAGTGACAAGACCAAACAATGGACGGTCACCTTGGAGAGGACAAAAAATGGGCAGAAGGAAACAAGGGTTTTGCATCCGAAGGTATGTTTTCCGACTATTTCAGCAGAAACTGACTAATTCTCTACAGCACATAGTACAAGCAACCGGTATAGCCGGCACACCAAACATCCCCTCTAACATCCCAGGAGTCGAAAAATTCAAAGGCAAAATCATGCATTCATCCGGATACCCCGGAGCAGACCCCGTTCACGGACAAAACAAAAAAGCCATCGTAGTCGGCGGTTCCAATTCTGGCCACGACATCGCCCAGGACATGTACGAAAACGGCTACGACGTAACCATGATCCAAAGATCCACCACCCACGTTACAACCATCAATTCCCGATTCGACCTAGTATGTCTCCTCTACGGCGAAGACGGCATCCCAACCTACGACGCCGACACAATCTTCCACAGCATACCCCACCCGGTCCTCAAAAACGTCAACGTGGCAGCCACGCAAAGGTTGATGAAAGCAGACGAGAAACTCCTCCACGGACTCGAAAAGGCCGGATTCAAACTTGATGAGGGACCAGAGGGCTCAGGATCCTACATCAAATATCTGCAGGGGTGCGGGGGCGCCTACGTCGACGTGGGGTGTTCGCAGCTGATAGTCGATGGCAAGATTGCGGTTAAGCAAGGACGGGAAATCACGCGGATCCTGGAGCACGGCATGGAGTTTTCCGATGGCTCCGTGCTCGCCGCGGATGAAATTGCTTTCGCGACAGGCTGGCTGGATATGCGCACGCAGTGCCGAAAGATATTTGGCGATGAGGTTGCGGATCGGGTGAGCGATGTGTGGGGGTTTGATGAGGAGGGGGAAACGCGTGGGATTTGGAGGAAGAGTGGGCATGAGGGGTTTTGGTTTGCGGGGGGGGCATTGGTGACCTGTAGATGGCAGAGTAAGAGGTTGGCGTTGGTGATCAAGGCGTTGGTGGAGGGGATCGCGAAGTATGAGGATATTTGAGGGGTTTTGGTTTGCGGGGGGGCTTTGGTGACCTGTAGATGGCAGAGTAAGAGGTTGGCGTTGGTGATCAAGGCGTTGGTGGAGGGGATTGCGAAGTATGAGGATATTTGAGGGGTTTGTAGTTTATACTCTATGCTTTGAGCTGGGGGCGATTCAACATCGGGATGATCAGCAAACTTAACTTTCTGATCTTAAAAACAATCCTTTTAAAACAGCCAACAAAAAGTCTACTGATATAGGTGATCTACCGGAAGATAAAAGTCTACATAAATGCCCAGCCCCTGGTCTATCCCCACTCCCAAAGTCCCCAATAAACACCTAGAACTAGATATCCATCCATGCATCCAGCATCTTTGATCAAGATCTCAACCTTCCTTCAACCTTCACCCCCCAACATCACAACATGAAAAGCAAATGTAGATCCTAGGGTGTGTTCGGATCGATTTTGAAAATATTAGGCGAAATCAAAATATCATGAATATTAGGTCTAATATATATTTGGGCATATAGTAATCTTACATTAACTTTTTTAACTATCGTTCAAATATATTACAAATATCCATATTTATTAACAGCTCTTAAAAGCTGCTTTAAAAAAATTATTACTATATAAAGTTTTTTCAAAATACTTTAGCAAATATATATTAGAGCTAGTATTTTTACTAAATTTATTATTAATATTGCATTTGGATTGATTATTTATTCGCTAAATTTTGATTACATATATATTTGCTGAAATATTGTATTGAAATCAACCCTTTATTATTACTAGTATTTGATCAAAATTTTTATATTCCTTGAGATATTGCATTTGAATCAATCATTTATTTAGCTAAATATATATTGATTTTAATATTGCGTTCGGATCAACTACATATATTAGGTCTGATGGAGTCAAATAATCGATCGGAACGCGCCCTTGATATATCATGCCATTCATTACACATTTCCTAATTTGAAAAGAATAAAGATATACATAGAATTGAACTTTTCTAACCGCCATGACAAAGAATTTTTACTTACGCCGTCAAATGCCCATGCATCAAAAAAATATGGTATCTCCATCCTTTCTCCTGTCCATCCGCGACGCAACGCTGTACTGTATGCGCACGTCTCGATTTTCTCACGTCATTAAGCCCGTCGGATCACGACCCTCACCCCCTAATCTAGACACTCCCACTCCCCTCATTTAACTCCTTTCTACCCCCCAGACTTTTTACTACCCCTAAGTGCAAATCGTTCGCAATCCCACTCCTGCCATTATTGCCCGAATTTGGCACAACATCTTTGTTATGCACATTCCCATAGCCAGTTCCAGCACCGTTAGCGGAAGTCTGTCGATGAATCGGACCACCTTGTTCATAGACGGCGGTATTCGCATCCAGCGTGTCAAAATGAATGGGAACGGTTTCGTGGGCGAGGAAAAGATACCAGTAGACACCACCACAGAAGAATCCACCACCGATGATATTTCCAAGCAGAGAAGGAATCATAGACTTCCAGATGTAATAGCTTACTGACAGAGGAGCGGGTGCCTTGAGGAAGATGGCGAGGGGAATAAAGTACACTGCAGGATCAAGGCGTCAGTGGCTTGGAATTTGTAAAGTAGGGCTGGCGCCAATGACTTGGCAGGGGGATTGTCCTTGGCGCACTTATTCGCGCCCACGACATGCGAATATTGGAGAATGGGTTGAGCGGAAAATGGTGAGGAAAGGGAATACGAACTATTGGCAACAACGTGATCAGTCCCCAAGCCCACGAAACACATCACAGGGAACCAAATAGCAATAATCTTGGAGATGACTTCGCGGGAAGAGATGGCGAGGAAAACGGCCATACAGACGAGCCAGTTACCTGTATATCATCGTAAGCTAAGTCCTTACTTGCATCGCTCATCTCCGAGTGGAGATGAGCTGTTACACTTGGGAGGACAACTTACACAAGATTCCCTTGAGGAAAATTTGATGCCATTGCGGAGTAACTGCCTTTGTCTTTGCAAAAGCAAGAGCTTCGTCTTTGAATGCTCCAGACTCGAATGTGCCACCATCTAGTTTTCAAGCATGAGTATCTTCTAATCTTGGACCTGGCGTAAAAGGTTGGGTAAATACTCACAACCAGTAAGCACGGCCATGAAAAACAAGGCTCCCGCCAGATTTCCAAAGAAGCTCACAAACCACGTCTTTAATAAATCCAAAAAGCTACAGCGTCGATGCAATAAAGCAACCACACTGTACATGCAATAACTGGTGAATAAATCGGCCCCCGTAAGTACAACCATGATCAAACCAATGGGGAAAACCATCGCAGAGATAGTACGAATGAGACCCGGGGCATTTGTTTGAAACCAAGGCGCTGCATTCGTGGAGAGGGAGAGGGCACATCCAAAACAAAGGAGACATCCGCCCATAAATGAGTTGATGAACATCTTGTCAATTCTCATGCGTGCTTTTTTGGCACCGATACGCGAGACAAGCTCCGTCGTCTATCAATTCGAAGCATGTTAGTTGAAGCCCTGAAGCTTTGAGGCGTATATCAACTTGCCTGTGCGGGAGTAAAGGCGTCCATGGCTTGAAAATTCGATATAGAAGCTTGGCAAGATGAGATGTGCGAACGCTACAAGCAAAAGGAAGTATTGTTTTTCTTATTTTTTATTTGTTTGCAAAGAGAAGGAAGGCAATAAAAAGAAGAAAGCCAAGACATTTTGAACAACGGCTGTCGGTCATTACTAGATCTCTCGTTGATGTAACGGTTGTAAGATAAGACATGGACCCATATTGAGCTTCCTACTGTAGCTCTGTCAAGAGAGCAAGGCTTAATGTTCCTTAGAGGCACAGTAGGTTGTGACTATGAAGCTTATTCCCGCATATTACCCCAGTCAGGAGCAACTTCATTCGTTGGAAGTCTAGCCGAGGGTAGTTCACCCTAGTTAACCCTGCGGAGAACCATGAAGCTAAATGTTCTCGATTCACATTGACTAATAACCTTTTCATCCCAAGTCTTTGGTAGTTTTCATGAACCGTAAATCATTTAAGCTTTTTGAATTTTTTTGAGTACGTACCGTCGTTGATACAATGAAGCAAATAGGTGTTGCTTTGAAGCAAGGAATTCTGAGAAACCTCGCTACCTTGAAGGAGGTGAGAATTTGATTTGTGTTCAAAACAATGCGGGGGAAGATGATCGAGTCAGCGTAGCGCTGACTACGCTGCAACTGCGAACGGTTCGGAGACGGTACTGAGAAAAGAAAACATGAGAAATGTTAAACCAGAAAAAGGCCCACACTTCTGGTCCTTCAAACTCACGATACAGTATTTGGTATCCCTGGGTATTGGTCCATCGTTCTGTGGGGCGCGAAGGCTTAATCCATTTTTGGCGTCTCCGCTCACCCGTCCCCGTCAGTTTGGCTGCAAAAGTTCCACTCAGGTATCCGGATTGAACGATTTACATATTATCAATCTCGGCTCCGACATTCCATCTGGTAAAGTCCACTGAATGGAAAAGAAATATGTATGGAGTTCATCGTCGAACCGACTCCAATGCTTGAAGTTGCCCCTGGGTTCTCATTTGCCGATACTTGATAATTGAAGCTCTTTGTATGGGCTTACATTTCGATCCTGCCCTTATATCCGTCCAGGCCGCTACCATATAGTGATCGACTTCGGTCACCTACCTATATCGAGTAATTGCTTACCTGGTATGCAGAAGAATGATATGATGAACATCTCAATGAAATGAATGACTGCCATACCACTATTATCATCCAATGTAGACCTTGACATGCAATCCACACAGCGACTCGTCTTGCCACCGTGTAGCACTGAAATATTGTTTAATTTGTTGGAAAGTTGGCTGGTACTTCGGATAGTGAAGACAAGGTAGAAATGGGCTGTCTGGAGCTTCATTCTAAAAGCGTGTCATGCCCGGCATTCGTGATATTCAAGTCATGGATTTCGGTTAAAGAATTTCGCAAGTCTTTGATATTATCAAGCCGTAGGCCCGTCCATGTTGCCTGTAAATTTACATGACACACGGCACAGGATACCTGCCAGACTCAGCGAGGGCTTCTTTCAAGTATGAGCGTGCTATTCCAAATAATGTGGTTGAAAGTATCAAAGACGATATCGATTCGGCAGTTGAAGACGGTCGAGATGAAGCATTCGATAATGTGAGGAGTGAGTTGATATTAGGTGGAAAGAATCCATCGGATCTCCTAGATTAATACCATTGTCATTCTGGGCGTATCTATGGATTGTCAGTGATGATCTTTGAAGTTAGTACGGGGGATGATATCTGCGAATTCACAAGATACCTCGAACCTCTCAAACTTTCAAAACTTCATACAATTCGAAGAGGAGAGAAGTAACATTGTTATTTGAAAAGTAAAATTAGTTTCGTGGGACTTTGTGTTAAAATATCATAATATTGGTTTACTGTTGATGATGATTCCGAATCCCGAATCCCGAATTTCAACTTCTTCACTCTGAAGTCAGAGAGAGCTTGGGCCAAAACATACCGGTACGGCTAATCCTCGATATCGACATCGATATCACCCTTACGGAGTACATCCAACATCATACAGACTTGATCTAAGTTGATGTTTTGCTAGAAGTCTTCGAAATATCGACATGAAACCCGATGTTTAAATACCATTGAATATACTTGACTCACAACTTCTGAGTCTAGACTGGAAGTTCCAGTCCTTTGTGAGTATATGAGAGACATGATGCCCGATAGTCTGCACAACAAAGTAGCCTGAGAATAAGGCATTTTGGCTAGTTCTATACGATTCGGCTTTGTACATTGAACATATTTGGATGAACATTCTGCAATGTTTCCAGCTTCTCGAACATCGTAAACTTCAAAGTTGTACTTGAACTGCCAACGTCAGGTCCATTGGTCAAGTTTAGCATCAGAGATATTCGAATCTGCTCTCTGGATATTAGATTTCATGAGGGAAGTAGTGACAAGGCATGGTCCTTTTTTCATTAAGGTAAGATTCAAGATTCCTCAATCCGACAACTATCTCATACTTCACCGCTCAATATTAGGATAATCAACCTCCAGCTACGAGTACAATAACTGGCCCTCCGAGCTATTCAATCAACTATTGGATAATAGCCTCCACCTGAAATTGTTGAACCTTTCAAATTTTCAACTAATCTGGGGAAACGCCAAGCTCAACCTAAAGAGGTATCACGAAGTCTTTGCATCGCTGACAGTGAGCGAGAGTCAGATCAGTATGCACCCTTCAGTATTCTACAGCAGTCTCAACCCATTATAAACGCTCTGTCATCATGACCCACGACGTTGATAGTATAAGCTGTTCTTTCTGGGAACAAAAGTGGGCGGAATGTTCCATCATGCATCCCTACTTTTCCACTCATTAGTGCTTCCATTCTCTTAATGATTCCTGGGGCTACGCAGGGAAAGGAATGGTCAATGGAGGGACGGTCAATTTATGGACGGCATATGAAATAAGCATTGAGCAAGTCGTTTGTCTGCAGTACATCTTCATCGGCGGTCTATCAAATGACTCTAACACAGAATTACACATATTTTTGTGCTTTCTGTTCAATCGATATTTTGAATCGCTGGGATCATTTCCAGTAATGGGCGGGTATGCTTCCATTTATCAGGAGACTCATGGCCCCCTAGATCGAACCCTACTTTTCGCAAGGACACAACGCCAGACAATGTCCCCAAAATCCCGCTTATAGGAGTCAAGGTAATGAATCAGATTCGAAGCACTTTGAATCTGCTCCATCTTGCTGAAAGTTTGAGTGTTCGCCCAAATGTCTCCGAGTTTCAATATTTCTCGGTAGTATCATGAACAGCCGGCCCGACCCAGAATCTGATTGAAAGCGGTCTATATTGATCAAAACCTCGCAAGGAATAGGATCTCTTAGTCTTACTTAACACATAGGCGAGTACAATGGCCGGTAATGGTCTAGCAAGCGGAGCATATTATTGATTTTCGTGGACAAGCTGGCTGCACCAAAGTACCTAGCTATATGGTGGTAGATCAGCCCAGCAGAGTAGCTTGGGATCTTTTCCAACGATGTCGAATATAGATTGAGAGATCAAGCTGGATCAAGAGTTTCAAGGGAAATTGAGAGGCTTTGAAATCGAGTTGGATTGTTGCTACAGAAGCCTCAAGGATTGGAACAATAGGCTGGTGACTTTTGTCGAAGTTAACTTCCATATTACTATTCATCAATAGCTTTTTCATTTGTCAATGAATTAGTTTCTGTTTCCTCTATATCTTCTCCGCAATCACTATCAAGTCCACCTTCTTGAAAGTTCACAAGAATAATAATTAGGCGGTGTCCGCATCGCCAAGAACCCCCCACCTTCCATAAGGGAAGTTAAATATAAGCAGCCAAGACCATGTGTTGAATTGACTTGCTGCTTATCGACTGTATCTGGGTTATTGGGGACAGTGTTCCTGTCCTGCGTAAGGGTTCTTTGAGCTTTATGTGAGCCAAGAATCGGTATATGAGCTTATGGAGTCACGTACCGCTTTGGGAAGCTCAACACCATCGTGAAGATTATCATGTTGGGACGTGTGGACGAGATATAGTTTGATAGGATGAATAGATAGATGAAATAGAGGAAAGTTAATACTGATGATTAATACATAGAAAGATATGGGCAAAAACATAAAGTTGATTGAGAATGCTTCAATCTGATAAGGCATTTGAAGTGTAATACGACAGCGTTTGCAAGATGCCGCGCCCAGGAATTAAGATGGGGATGTTTTGATATACCTCCTTCGCACTAATCTTCAAAACTTACTTATAAGAACCCTCACGTCGCCATTTCACGCTCTTCTATTCTCTTTAACCCTCTTTTAAAAAACAAAGGACAAGCCTACTTATCACCGTCAAACTTTATCTCATCATGGTTCCGACTCTTCTCCTCAGTATCCTAGCAACAGGACTCCTCGTTCACGCAACTCCGGTCCCAGCACCAACTGGTATTCCATCTACTTCTGTTGCCAATACTCAACTTGCTGCTTTGACAGTGGCTGCCGCTGGAAGTCAAGACGGTTATTCAAGAGATTTGTTTCCTCACGTCCGTTCACCTGAACACTTTTCTCTCCATTCCATCCCCAACGCGGCCCCCCCCCCCCACACACATCTCCACAAACTAAACTAACCCTCCCTACCCCTGATTTAGTGGATAACCATCTCCGGCGCCTGCAACACGCGCGAAACCGTCCTCAAGCGCGACGGCACCAACGTCGTCGTTAATTCTGCCTGTGCAGCCACATCTGGCACATGGGTCTCTCCCTACGACGGCGCTACCTGGACCGCCGCATCCGACGTTGATATCGATCATCTTGTCCCTCTAAGCAATGCATGGAAAGCTGGGGCTTCTTCATGGACCACGGCCCAACGTCAAGCATTCGCTAACGATCTTGTGAACCCGCAACTGCTGGCCGTGACGGACAGCGTTAATCAGGGAAAATCGGATAGCGGACCTGAAGCGTGGAAACCAAGTTTGAGTATGTTTCTCTTTGGACTGTGGATATTGGATGGGGGGAAGTGGGATCCAAGACAATTGCTAATGAGAAAATTAGAATCTTACTGGTGCACATATGCTAAGATGTGGATTAAAGTTAAATATGTGTATGATCTCACAATTACGAGTGCGGAGAAATCGGCCTTGGTTACTATGATGGATACTTGTTAGATAACATGCTCTCGGTTAAATGAAGGGGCTGTCTATGTGTACGAGGATGGGCTGGGATGTAGTAGTCCCAGTGGAATAGGCCAAGTGATAGGCCTTCATGTGATTGCAGGTGGTCATTCAATGACATGAGATGATGGGTTAAGGAGTTTTGGTGTTGAATATTTTTGTGTCGGTTCTTAGTGAAGGAGGTTATGCAATGAAAAGTCAAGAGATGATCGAGATCGATTGGTACACTTTGGCCATTAAGTTGCACATTTGGTATTGTTACTCAAACGATATGGATGTTTCCCATTGCGTGTTAACATTCGTATTCATGATAAATTATTGATACGTTACACGTTGCCAAGATTCCAAGCTTTCATCGTCATTAATTTTCATTAAAAGTCCCTTCCTTTCATTTCTCATTGCTTGTACAAGGTAAGACTGGGACTACCAGGAGCTGCTGGCGCCGAAAACTTTGTCTGTACAAAGACCTTCTGCATACCATCTTCCTTCTTCTCAAACTTATAATAAACGTCATCAAGTTCATCCAGCGAAACACGATGCGAAACCATTTGAAGAGGATCAAACTCATTCTTCTCAATCATTCCGAGGAGTTTCTCCCAGTACATATGTACTGGAGCTTGTCCGTTGCCGATGAGTCGAATACCGCGTTCCATCAAACTTCCGATATTGAAGTGATTGGTGTAACCGACGTAAATGCCGGTGATACCGCATCGACCGTAGTTTTTCACGGAGGTGATCATTTCGTTGACTATTTCAGATGTATCGGTTTCCATGCCAAGCATGAGCTCGAAGTAATGCGCCCAACCCTTTGCGTATTCACCAGCTACACATTCTAAGGCGACATCGGGTCCGCGAGGAACCATCTCCTTTAATTTGGCAGTTACTGAGGTTCCTCGGGGAAGTTTGCTGAAATCCAAGAGCTCGACCTTGGGAATCTTGGACTTGACATAGTCTAATCTCCAGTTGCTATCGATCATGATGACTCGCGATGCACCATTCATGAAAGCGAACTCAGCGCACATTTGTCCAATGGGGCCTTGATATTGTTAGAGCAAATGACGGAATGATTGACGAAACCACTTACCAGCACCCCAAATAGCAACTACATCACCCTTTTCAACTCCAGTATCGACAACGCAGTTCCATGACGTACAAATGACATCTGATAAGAAAAGACCCTTCTCATCTGGGACATTTGGGGGAAGCTTGAGCAAATTGACATCTCCGTATGGAACCCGAACATATTCTGCTTGACCCCCAGCAAATCCACCAGTGAAATGAGAGTATCCAAACATTCCGGCTGTTCTTCCTCCATACTATTGATATTAGCATTTGGTACTCTTTGGACGACTGAGTTCAAAACATACCATTCCTTCTGCAATCGTGTTACTGTTCGTCTTTTCACATTGCGATGATTGTTTCTTTTCACAATAGTAACAATCGCCACAGGCAATCTGAAAGCTGGCAACTACACGATCGCCCTTCTGTAACCCTTTCACACCTGGTCCCATAGATTCTACTTCACCGCAAAACTCATGGCCAAGAATATCACCTTTCTCTAATTCTACAATAGAGCCATGAAGCAAATGAAGATCACTTCCACACACAGTGCTTCCCGTGACTTTTAGAATAACATCTCTATCTTCAACCACTCTAGGTTTTGGTACATCCTCTATCCATGAAAAAAGATGATTAGATATGTGCAAATAAAATTACCGACTGGAGAAACTTACGTATCTTGACCGTATTTTTCCCCGTCCAACATAAAGCCTTCATAGTCTCACCACTTGGGTCCGCATACTTTTGACGATCCCTTGCTGGATTGGTCACATCCTGTTCAGTGATAGCATTAATATCATGACCGACAACTTTCTCGAGGAGAGCTGCTGCTTGACTAAGTGACATAGTGAATGACTAATTCGATTGATTGGTTTTTGGATATTTGATATAATATGAACAAGACAAAACAGATGTCAAAATACGGTATTTTTGTATCAAAATGTCAAATGCGGGAGGAATTGATGTTGATAAAGAGATCGGAGGAAATGCTCCTTGCATACGTCATATTGGTAGCACAATCAACGACGTCAGTAGTTTGATAATTTCTATAATCTTGCGATGTTAAGTTAGTGTGCTAATTTTTTAGTTCATGATTGCTTTATCAAATACTCGAGTACTGGCCCCCTTCATTTTCAAATCTTGATAGGCGAGATGTACAGCCATGTCATGACTACAAGTGAGAATTCGAAATTGGAGATGGAAGATGAGACATTAACATGATGAGCTGGCAACTGTTGGTGAAATGGTTAAAATGACATGCACTTGAAGTTTCAAATCGGCAACTTGGTAGGAAGATGCGCAAGCAGCGGAATTGATCACCGTAACCTTAGCATAGTTCTACATAACCTTAAGGTTAATCTTGGTTCTAGTTCTACTTGTTAACTAACAATTAGTTGCATCTGCACCTCGTCGTTGTGAGATAAGCACAGCAGGCCATCCCATCCCCTTTCTCTCTACTCACTACCACAAGGCTGAGATTTGGATTTGGTCGTGGTGCCAGATAAAACCCACGTCGAAGGTTTCAGAGTTGATTTATTGTCTGCAATGTTCGATGGTCTTGACGGGGTGGGGAAAGCGATGGTTATTTATTCGCGGTATAATTACTTATCAGGCTCTCATGTTCTTTGTTTCTGTAGTTCTATGACAAGACGAAAGAGCTTTTTTGACTTGGTAGGGGAAGTTAATAGGTCCTCTATCTACTTTTTTCAGGATTTCAGCATGCCGGGTTCGTTAGGGAAATTGGTACTATACTCCGTAAGGTTATACAGTCGCTCAGTATATTGGCAGAGTATCACGAGATACGAACAAGAGCTTAGCAACCTCAATCTCTTCCTCGCGTCTCTTTCGCAGGTTTCCATTCATCTCAATACCTCTTAAGCTCAGCGGCCTTACCATCGAATCTTTCGCATTTATTTTTCTTCTCCATCTAGCATGCCGCGTATGAGCCCTTGCTCACTTGCAATCTTCATGCGTCTAACAAGGAACTGAAGATAAAGATTATCTGGGAATGGTATTTCCATCTCAAATTGTCTTGCCTTTTGATTCTCTATATACAAAGATCTAGACTGAAGAAGGATTAATGGCAGGGGAAGAACTTTTCACCATCAAAAACACTTACCACTGGTGTCTCTACACCCATGATTCCGGTTCCGCGAGCGAAAAAATAGAATTCAAATCCCCTTGCAATTGAAATTCCTCTTATAGTTCACGTACATCGTTCATAAGCAGCCTTTAAATGTTCAAAACACCTCAAATTGGAGCCCATCGAGGAGATCATGCATGTTGTTCGTTTCAGAGGTCTCGAAGTTGCGGCCGAATCTATAGGATGTAAATTCGGAATAACATTGAATCACACCAGCCCTTGAGCGCCACGCTTCCCCACGATCACATGAGCAGGATCTCTGTGGTTGAAAATACAGGCTGCCTCTATACTCGCGATATCCCTTCCAATTTCATTTAGGTCGAAGGACTCGGGCTTGTGTGTCTCTTGGATATTGAGAATTCGGTATCAAGGGATAACTAGAGTTTCTTGCGCCATGTATATCATGATCTTTCCATGAGTGCAGGGTTTATTCGTGGGTTGGTAGATAGAGTTAAGAAATTTATATCCAGGCTCAGGCCATTCAATTCAAGCTGACAGGTAGGTATTCTTGAATATACTTATACAATATCGCCTGTTGGAGATTTTGAGACTGTATTTCGCATATAAAGGAATAGCTGTTGGTGATACAAGTAGCAGCTTGGTTCCATGGATATCTTCTTCTCCAACGATTGATTTGCGTAGCTCACTGCATGTTATCTCTAATCTACCTTTGGATTCTCGATCTCTTTACTTTCAACATGCAGAAACTACTAGCAGCTATTTGGAGATGCACGCAAAATTCCGCATGCGCAAAAACACCTCTATTCTTCACTTGAAATTACTTGCCTAGTCTGCGCTGCATCTATTGAGCATATAATTCGGCGATGTTGGTATTAATTGTAATTTACCATCATCTAGTGTGTCTCAATAGATAGAAAGGACTCTCGATGGGTACCATGTATCTTGTACCCTTGATAATCTAAACTCTATAATATCTCACGCTACAGTTCTTTCTCTATTATCTTCCCTCAAACCTTGCTCCCCGCCCAGCTTCACCTCCAAACTCAGCTCCTCAGTCCCCAAACTCAGCAGTCCCGCCACCCCCGCCAAACCCGCCATTACTGCCCAAAGAACCTTTAATGCATCCGCATATGCATGAATGATCATCAGCTTCTCAGGATCATCATCTGGCAGGCCTCTAATGACCTGAACTAATCCACTAGCATCATTTGCCAGCTCTGTATAATTCGATGCCAAAGATGAGTAAGATGATAATTTATTTCGAAATTGGGACTGGAAGATGACGCCACCGATGGCAACACCTACTGCTTGGCCAAAGGAGCGCATGAAGGTATACATTGCCGCTGCGAAGGCAACGTCATCTTGGGAAACAGACGACTGGGTTGCGTATGCGAGACTGGAGGGAAGTTAGCCGATGTTTAGGTGGTGAGTGTTTCAGTACCAGATACTCGGGACCCTGTTATAATGTACATACCTATTATATAACATCCCCAGCCCGATTCCTGCAACAATGTTCATGAAAATCCAAGCTGGAATGCTTGTATCTTGATCGAGATTATATAGGACCCCCATACCCAATACAGTAATTGACCAGCCCGCCCATATTGCCCATCTAAATCTTCCTGTCTTACTAATAGCCACACCAATTGCAATCGCCGCTGGTGCAATCGTGAATGTTTCCGGAAAGACAGCAACGCCAACAATTGTAGGCGAATATCCTTTTACACCCTCATAATATAATGGGATGTAGTATACGATACTCCAAATAATAATTCCTTGAGTAAACGTCCCGATATAATTCACCATGGCTGTTCTTCGCTTAAAGATCCCCAGCGGAACCAACGGTTCCTTCACCCAATTCTCATAGAACAAAAAGCCCACGATACCCAAGACCCCCAGAACTAGCGGAACAAGCGTATGCCACGAGGACCAAGCAAACATAACACCACCCCAACTGACCGGTATCAAAAAGCTCGTCACCGAACCCGTCAATAGCACACACCCCACAAAGTCAAATCTCCTCAAGTGAGAAAGCAAATTGCCACTCCTCTTATTCAGCTTCAAAAACAAAACCGTCATCACAATACCCACCCCACAAATCGGCAAATTGATCCAAAAGATCCATCTCCAACTTGCGTACTGCGCGAGACTCCCTCCTATCAATGGACCCGTCACGCTCCCCACGGCCCAGATCAATGTTTGGAATCCAAACCATGTTCCCCGCTCTCTCAGCGGTACAATATCCGTGATGACAACTTCGGTCAATGCGACGATTCCACCTCCCCCAATTCCCTGGATCGTTCTTCCTACGAGGAGAACGGTGAAACTATGCGCCAAAGCACAGATTAAAGAACCGATAGCGAAGCAGGAGACGGAGACGAGAATAGAGGGTTTGCGCCCAAGTATATGGGAGATGGAGGCAAAAGTTGGTTGGATGACTGTGGATGTTAGGAGGAAGGACGTTCCGGTCCAGAAAGCTTCGATGGCTGTTCCGTGGAGGTCTTGGGCAATTATCTTTGGGGTGTCTCAGGTTAGGTGAAGGTCTTGGATGGGTTCAAAGACGTCGGCTTACGGGAAGAGCTACGGAGAGAGCGGTGGCGTCGAGGGCAGCGGCGAGGATTATAACACACAAACTCGAGAAGGCTAAATAGAAACGAAGACCGGGGTTGAAGGGTGGACCTGAGTCTTCTAAATCCGCAGTTATGGTAATTTTGTCTTCTGGACCATGCTTTTTCTCTATTTGGGATTGTGCTGCCGACGTTACGTTTGAGGTGGAAACTTCATTGCCAACGGCGATATCATCATATGCACGAGACATTGCTATCACGTGTATTATTAGGAAGAACAATTAGAAGATTAATATTTGACCCCCTTAGAACAAACATTCAGGAAAACCAAGGACGTGAAGATTTGAAATCGTAAATTATGGGGCCGAAAAATACGGATGCCAACGCGTCGTCAATGAGCCATGCTACAGTAGGTTAGTTCTATCGGGGGTATGCATGTCATTGTTCAAAACCCCAGGGAGAAGACTTGATTTTCCATCAATATGACTGTTGTCAACATGAATGTATACTTGTATCATGATTTCTGAAAACTCAAATCTGAACTTTTCTCATCATCACCATTGGAGAAAGAGGCAAAAATCATTGAATGAAGTTGATTGAGATGATTGGATCTTACAAGGCATATTGAATTGGGTGTAAGATATGGACAACTCGATCAATGTAAGAGGAACCACGAAGAAGATGGCCGACAATGATGCCTCCTCGATGTCTACTCCTCCCCGTTCCTCAATGTACACTCTACCATCTAACATCCATCTTTTCTCATCCTTTCCCGCTCACCCTAGAATCCAAGCGGATCCCAAGCATCAAATTGCTACTGTATCGCACGAACACGGCATTGCATTAGACACGCTTCTGGGATTTCTATCTTCGATGTTTTGCTTCAGCTAGGGTATAGCTACCTCATTCGCCCTCGATTTCTCACATGGTCTCGCCAATAATACCTTCACTTGAGAAATGACTCCTTCAGTACTCTTCTCCAAGTTCGCCTAGAAATCCTATACATATCATGTCTACCGCGAAAAACACCACGTCTCCACTTCACCTTCGCATTCGCTGCCCGATACACAGTCCCTGAATACGTAATTGCCGACATAATTCCTATCGTAGTGTAGCACCCCTCGCATGATACTCAGCTGTAGTACAGCCTGTGCATATTTTTGCCGTTTCAATACTGCTGTTGGCTATGTATCTGATTGGAATTGCTGGGGATGGCGAGTATAACTTTGTGCAGCGGCCTTTCACGAGAACACATGATTTACATCACGAGAAATTTGGTAATTATTACGGCACTTTGTGTTTTACAGACTGAGCGCACAGGATTAATTACGGACGGAGTGATAAGGAGAAAGAAAATCAGTAGCCTGCGAGCTTTCACATGGACAATAAAAGGAAAAAGTACATATTAGATCGAACAGCAATTAGCTTTGAGGATAGATAGTTGGATTAAATGATCAAGCGTGGCGCGAATTGGCCTCAGTAAGCACTCTGCAATTCAAATAAATATGATATATTTGTAAAGCAATCCAAAAAAGAAAACACTGAATGATAGTGCACTTGCCTATATGCCTTTTTATCTAGTAATTTTGCTCCCTCGAGCTTAGCCAATGCTCTTTTCCCCTCATACCTCCCGACCTCATAACCCTTTTAAGTTGTGTAAACAACAGTTGAACGCCGCATCTACCCAACGCCACCCAAGGATATAAAAGAACCGCCATCAAAGAATCATTAAACTCATTGATTATCTTGCATATTGAGTTCATCAAACTCGTCCAGCAGCTCATTCATGTCAATCTGTGGCGTCTCATCTTCACCATCACTAGTCTCCGCTACACTCATAGCATCTGCTTCCTTCTGGGCTTTTTGGGCCTTATACAAAGCAAGTGTCTGTCTGAGCTCAGGATCTTCCTCAACATCCTGTAAGAACATCTCATAATCTCTATCCATCTTCTCTTGATCTTGCTTCCTAGGTAAGACCTCCCCTTCTTCTTTGCCCATACGCTTGAGACGCCAGTTCCTGTTCTTAGACTTCTTCTTTCTTGCGTACAATTTCTTAACAAGCATTACATCAGGAATCTTTGACGAATAGTTGTTGGACTCTTCGAGCGCATCGTATTGAGGGTTATTGAAGTTGGTACCTGTCATCATATATCCCATAACAGAATCTCCTGGGTGAACTACATTTCCGAGATGCGTTCGTGTATAAAAGGTTTTGTCGTTTACTCCGAGGTCAGATGCGCGGGCAACTGTAGCCTCAGCAAGCATCCATCGTCCCTTTGTGGGTCCAAGTGGCTCAATGTCCATGATGATAAATTCTACCAATTCCTGAACGTCGGCCAAAGGCTTGAATGGTGCACGCCAGTAGATAGGGCAACTGATTTCCGCAGTCTGAAGGGATTGTGGATCTAGGATATTGATAGAATTACCAATTCGGTAACAGAGACCAAGAGGAGAAATATTTCCAGCCGACTTTGCCAATTTAATCGGAAGCGCCACCAAATCATCCTTACAGATTGGTACCAACTCCACGGAAAAGGAGAATTTGTAGGATTTGGTGGACGTGTGAATATCCATGGAAATGAGTTCCTGAGATTTCTTTGCTGTAACAGGGGCCACGGAACTCAAGAAGTCGACAAATTTTTCGGCAGAATTTCGTGCGGCGAAGAAGAAGTCCAAACCATCTTTAACTTCCTTGATGTTAATAGTATCCTTGTGAGCACCATGCTTCAAGATCAACTGTTCTAGATACAAGAAAGTTCTCTTGTGAGGAACCTTTTGTCTAACTTGCACACAAGCTCTCCATGTATTTGCAGTATAAGATTTCGCACAATCGGGACATTGTTGATAGGCAACCACATATTCGACCTCAAATGTTTGTTGCAACACCACGCCTTCCGATACCGAATCTTGTATAGTAAGCTTAACCTTGATTCTTCGAGAATGAGGTTCCGTCCAAATGAAACTCGCATCGATAATGCGAACCTTGTGCAGACCTCTAAGTTTCTTCAGGCAAAGGGCGAGAAGTTCTCGAGACTCGAGTGACGCTTGGATCCAGGTTTGAGGTGGGAGTAACCATCGTTCGCAATCTCGACAAAAGTGTACCGTGGCTTCTCTTTGAATACCTTGCGATACATCGACAGTGAGCTTTACGCAATCATAGCAGAGAGCGCCGGCGGAGGTTGTTCCATCGATAGGAGCGCCACAGTTGCAGCAGAGAATACTTCAAAACTATCAGTGAGGGAGACTAAAAGGGTATTTTTTATAAGAACTTACGTAGCACCAGTCTTCGGCTCTTGAGTCTGAAATCTTGAGGCAATCGATACCGGCGCGTCGTCAACATCCATGGCAGACATGATGGCGGTATTTTCTGATATATTTTTTTCGTTTGATGTTGGAATTTTGATAAAAGAGAAAAAAGTTGCCCCGCAGCAGAGATAGACGATAGAGAATGACGCTGGCTACGGTGGACTATTGATTAGTACGGATAAATTTAGTGACCACTTGAACATTGGATTTCTCAGCATTTTGTTTGTCTAACAGTAACAACGAGTGACTAGACGATGGGAAAGGTATCAGGAGTACTTTGGATCTCTTTGATTCTGATTAACTGAAATTTGAAGTTTCTATACCTCCTAATCAAAAGCACTGGATGATAGATGTCGACTAAATTGAGTTACTTCCCGAAGAGGCCATATTCTGGATCTACACGTGACTTGAAGTTGATCTGCTGGCTCACGTGATCGATCGCCTTCCTCGAGCACTCCATCTGATGACGAAAATCCTTGATCTCTAGGAAGGTTATCTCTTGATCTAGTGGAGGTAGATTTGATTTGGTAATTGACGGGCAATTAAAGCTATATACTAATACTGTATGTCACCGAAACTCCACTCTCTGATGCCCATTCTCTAAAGAGCATTCGTGATCGCTGAGCACAATTGCACCATCATTCTTCGACCAATAGACAACCCCGATATTTCAACGATCATTCAAACCGAATTGCGTATCATATGTTTTTTCTTGCGTATTGAATGTCCAGAGCATATGACAGCTTAATCGTTATCTATGATTAGAGCGTGCGGAGGGGTCATTGAGAAGGAAGCTCCAATGAGAACCATGTACGATGTCGTTATCAAACATTGACAGGTTCAATCTGGTAGGTTTGGCGAAGGTGGTTCGTTGGAGTTCCGAAAATTCGTTATGATCAGAGATGTATTTAAGTCATGTCACATCCTGCTTGGCTGGGCAAAAAAAAAACGACTCCAGTCTTTGTTATACCTAATAGTTGAATAGATATATCTTTAACAACAATCATCGGACACAATGGCACCATCAGCGACTGAAACGGTCACCCTTCCAACTCAAGTCAAGAAGCCTGTGGATGACAGATTCACTCGCGCCGGGCTTGGAAACTACAAAGAGCTTTCTCCAACATCATTTGATAAGGATGCAGAGGAGAAAGGGCTTGGTGAACATGCTCCTGCTTCGGTAAGTGCTTTGAAGAGTCTATGCTAGTGCCTCAACGAGATCATTCTAATGCCTTGTGAAGTACCCAAATTATCTTCCAACATGGGACGATGTGACGTACCCACCTCTTGAGTCTTTTGAGCACAGAGATCATGGGTTGGATGCCGATACAACATATCCAGAACTACTTGCTCCAGGTGTAGAATTGACCGAATTAACCCCCGCGATGGGCACGGAGATCAAGGGTGTGCAATTAAGTAAGCTGAACAACGCCGGCAAAGATCAATTGGCTCGATTTGTCGCGGAAAGAAAAGTGGTAGCTTTCAGAGATCAAGATTTCGCAGATCTGCCGATCGCAGATGCTGTCGAATATGGCCGATATTTTGGACGACCCCATATTCATCCAACATCTGGTGCTCCGGCCGGATTTCCTGAAGTTCATTTGGTACACAGAGCAGCAGGTGACAAAACGGCCGAGGAATTCTTCGAGACTCGAACAAATAGTACAGGATGGCACTCAGACATCACATATGAGAAACAGCCACCTGGAACAACATTCCTATACGCTCTTGATGTCCCAGAGAGCGGAGGAGATACCCTTTTTGCCAATGGCGTCGAAGCATACAACCGACTCAGTGAATCATTCAAAGAACGTTTGCATGGACTCACTGCGACACACTCTGGAATTGAGCAAGTAAATGCCTCTCGTTACAGAAACGGCATCGCTCGCAGAGAACCCGTTGTAAATGTTCATCCTGTTGTCCGAACACATCCTGTAACTGGAGAAAAGGCATTATACGTCAACAAACAATGTGAGTAGAAGTGCCCTTGACTATATGCTTAATATTGACGTTTTTCAAAGTTACTCGAAAGATTGTTGGGTTCAAACAAGAGGAAAGCGATATGCTATTGGTAATACCCCTTTGACCTCTGCATTCAATATCCACAATGATCTGACCATTCTTTAGAATTTCTTGTATGACCATATCGCACAGGGAGCCGACTTTCACGTAAGAGTTAAGTGGGCACCGAAGACTGTAGTCGTGTGGGATAACAGAGTAGCAACCCACACAGCTCTTGTTGATTGGTCGGGTGGAGCTCGCAGGCATCTGGCACGTCTCACACCGCAAGCTGAAGCGCCATACGAGACACCGTACAAAGCATAATGATATTCAAGACCTTATAAACCATAATAGTATTCGAAAAATTCTTAAAGCCTAGCCCGAGCTGTATGCTTAATGACCTGGTAGTTCATGGTTCCTTAAATCAGGTCGTACCAATGTGACACTCATGCATCGTATGTGACGTAAACAATCATCAACTCATAAGAAAGTAGGTATTATGTCGAGCTTCTTTTTATCTTCCTCTTCCTGTTTCTTTTTAAGTTTTGCATGCGCAATTCGTCGTGCTATCCGATCCTGGGCAGCAGAAGGATGGGACGATGAGTCTACTACCGAAGCTTTGACGGCTCTGAAACGGTCAGTGTTGAGAGTTGCAGGAGTAGTCGGATTTGGTAGTGTATGAGGCTTTGCTACTTTTCTACCTGTTGTAACCATGATTCCTGGCTCGGTATGCACAACGTCCTTTTTAGTATTGGGCCGAGAAGACGAGAGTTTTGGAGCCGAAATAGGTCCATCAAGATCGTCATCATCTTCAGAGGCACTAGAGTCTGGGTCCAGATCTATAACTTCAGTCTTGCGTTTGACAGTCGGAGAAGCTGGGCGTTGTACAGCTTTTATTTTAGTAGGGTTGCGAAATCCTGCGGCTGCTCTGGTAGTTTTCGTGGGAGAAGAAATGTTCATAAGTGATATTCCTTTTTTCTTTGGACTCGTCATCAGACCATATAGTGAAGTACCGACAAAGGGTAATGTTTCTTCATCACTGTCATCAGAAAGCCCATCCTTTTTACCAACCAATTTCTCCAAAATGTTACGCTGATCTTTGGACCTTGTGACTTCTTCGGTCTTACGCTTGGTCGCATCAGGCATTCTACCGACAACTGGCCTTGATATTGAATTGATAGTATCAGCATTTCGGGACTTGGCTATTTTTTCGAGCCTTTTGTATTCGGCTGTGTGTAGATGTACTGTGAATGATTTGGCGACCGCCAAAAACTCGTCTTCCACAATACGATATTTATCATCATGCTCTTGACCTTCCTCCATGAAGCTAATTATCTGGTCAGCAACATACAGATAGAAAGTCAAGTGTAGAATATACCTTTCGACGGGAGGTTCTGGTGGCGGTGATGTAGAAGGCTCACGGCCTGTTTCAGTGTCAGCCAAAGATTTCGAGCATTGCTCACAGGGATACACACTCCGATTCACAGCTTTGACTTGCTTGTGTGAATGGTTGTAATCTTCGTCACTGTCCGACAAAGACGACTCAGCACGTGAGCGCTTCGTAGATCTACCTACCGATGCGATACTTTTCTTCGGGCGGTTATCTGTGGTCGAACCACCCTTTTTCTTCCACGGAAGTGTTCTCATAGTTCATCGAGTGTTGATATTTGCTAGAGAATAAAGTTTGGCTGAATTGCAAGGGCGATGCTTGCTTGAGAATGAGGTTTGATGTAATGCAGGCGCTATCGCTTGATTCGATGGAAAGAATCAATGAAGTTAGAGACGTGGTGTGATGCTATCTTTTTAAATACCTAACGTTACTTTGTCGCTTAATTAATCGAGTTTTTATACCATGAGAATCACCGTACGACATTCACTGTACGGCCACTATCTGTGAACACGTGAGAAAAACGTGAATAGTGTTGTATAGCAGGCGTGGTATGAAACTTTGCAGGTCAACTCACGATCGTTAAGTACGGTTCGTCGAATAGATTACCCTTGTTTTTGCGGGGCCGTCTACAATACGACGTGAATTGAGGTTTCGGCGTCACTGAAGATTGATTGATAACAGGCGAATTGTTGATTCCCTCATAGATATATACCTATTCATCAGCAACTTCATTCATTCAAGACCACAGATTTTGAGCTAGTCGGGTGTTCTTCGTGGTGAAGCAATGCTTAATTGAATATGATAAGCATAGCAGCATGACCATAAGAGATATGCAAGGGGCAATAACTCATTTGCGAGTTGTAGTCGACCAGAAATCTTTTCGTGTTTCTGTAGGCGATTGAAGACTCCTGAGCATATAGAAAGCGGAGGTATAGTCCTTCGTATAGTACGTCCTCGAGAAGATGCCTCCTTTTCGATTTGTCGGTAGCAGCAATCTTCTTCGAGGGTAAAAGTTGTTTTTCCGATAGGGCCTTCAGACTCAAATTCAGATAAGGAAGGAACAAATAGATGCTCTTGTCAGACACAATATCGTGTGAAGAGTATTGTAGAATTCAGCAATTGCAATGGGGCAATGCGTTTACCTAGGTACCGTTAAGGAATGCTGTCACTCTAGGTCCTTCCGTGAATGATTTCTAATCGATTCTCAAATAACTCCCAAGAAAATCGTCACCTGCGATTATCCAATCCAAAATACAGTGACTTTCCCAGCCGCGATAAAGGAGAAACTACTCGATCCTCAGCCTTCAGTCTGTTATATATAAGTGCGCCCGCGTGATAGTTATCACAAAGATAAGAGCAGGGGATATCCAATCTGGATATTATTTTCATTGATCCCAGGGTTTGTTCGATGATTTGCAACTCTGCTTTGAACCAACTGAGCCGTAGCTATAGGTTGTCGATATATATATTTCGATGGAGACGCTTCTTTTCGAGACAGGAAATTAAAGTCATGTTTAACCGGCTATAATATTGCCGCTGCTCACCGCCACGTGCAGCATCCGAGTAGATTGACCACGTGACAAGAGCCTGAAAGCCAGACCCACTTTTACGGGGCATGCCGCTCCAGAATTGGACAGAAGCTTCGATGACTGTTCTAGAGCTCGGTGCAACTTCATACCTGTACTGTACAATTGCAAGTAGTCTTCCTAATATATAATTAGCTAGGAAGACACATATATAGACACCCGTCAGTACAAGTACTTTAGAGCCCTTTACTTGACAGATTCCAATAGGGATAAACATAAAATACCAAAGGAGCAGAACGCGTTCGAGAAGACGTTCGACCTCTTGAACCTTCCTAGAGAAGGTTGATTTTGTTTCTCCGGCTAGCCTTTTTGACTTCTTCCATGTCTTCGTTGGTTGTATATCGGCAATTGCAATTCAATGTTTAGACCACAGTTCGATATCGAGAGCCGTCCAAGGACGAAATAGGGGTGAAATACAATCCAATGTCTTCAGCTAGCAACAAAAAAAGCTTCTCCATCGATGAGGAGTCGGCGGATGAAAAATCTCAGTATGATTCATCCACCGAGGACATTAATCTTCTTCATTCAGCTCCTTCTACAGCTCTGGCAAGAATTGGCAATGTACAGCTACCAGTTGGACAATCAAACAATCAACAATCTACTCTCTTCTACCTCTCCTTGATCGAGGCAAGATGTAAAGCACAAGCTCTGACCACATTAAACTCTGGTCGTGCACCAGATGATCAATTGCAGGAAAACCATCCAGATGTCCGAAGTCTAGCTCAGGGTCTCTTTAGCGATATGGCGGGCGAGCTTCGTAAATCTGGGGTACTTCCTAGAGCAGATGAGCTCGCAAGTCGCCAATTTGCAAATCTACGTGAGGGATACCTTTCAACCTTTGATTCGATTCTCACAAACATTGCTGCTCAGCGTGTACAAAATTCGACCTTTAGTCAAACCTCCCCATTGTCTCTGACGCCTGCTTCATCGATTGGCATATCTCATTTTGATCAACCACCAAATATCAATCTCGCAATAATTCCAAAGAATCCTTTCTCATCGGCTGCATTAACTTCGAATCCTTTCCAGTATAGATCAATCTATCACAGAGAATGGGAACAAATTAGTCTTTTGGGCAAAGGTGGCTTTGGAGCAGTTTATAAAGTCAAACACCGAGTTGATAATTTAGAGTGCGCTATTAAGAAGGTGAGCGAGCTTGAGTTACATTCTGAGATGTTCCACTCTGTTGGATCATTCAGCTCTACTTCAGCATTCCAACTTTACTACATTGTCACATGATTAACGCCGCATTTTGTAGGTCATCATCACACCTGATCAGCTACGCAAAGTTGACACAGCAGCACTACTGTCTGAGGTGAAAGCATTAGCTGAACATAAGCATCCTAACATTGTCAATTACTATGGCTGCTGGATCGAAATGGGCAATGTGGTTGTTCCATCAGAGAGGCGATTAATGGACGCCGACGAGTCAAGCTACCTTTCAATATCTATGAGGTAAGCAATTTTTGATATTTGTTTTCTCAATGAATCCAAAAGCCTGCGCCAACGTCTAATTATGATCTGACTTCTACGCCGCGTTCGTTGGCAGCACGGATCAATTCGGGATTTTGAATAATGATTTTGAACAATGGGTTCATCTGGAATGATGAAACGCGTTCATATCTAGTGCTTACTGGAATATTTTTCGTGATACTTTGATTATGCTAATAATTGTTTATAGTGAAGTAGAGCAATCAGAAGATGCACTCGGAATGCAGGAAGACCCCACATTCGGTATAACTGACTTGCGTCTAGACATGGAGAAAGAGCTAGACAAGGACAACAGAAGGCGGCAAAAGAGAAGTACCAACGGGCACAGTTTCACAAATGGTAGTAGCATTGGTGTTATATTCGATACCTCGAACTCAACGGCACAAACATTTAGCAGAAAGTCATCATTTAAGGATGGAGAGGAAGAAGAAAAGGAAAAGGTAGACGAAGATGACAATGACGATAACAGTGACAATTATGATGAAAATGACAATACCATCACTCTGCAAGACAATAGAGCTCGTATTTTATACATCCGATTCACTGTCTATCCTCTTACGTTGGAGGAATATATCTCGACCGATGCACCACAGCCGGGTCACGAGTTTCCCATCCGCCACTGCTTCCACACACTTCCTACAATCCGTATCCTCGGTGCTATCCTCAATGGTGTTCAATATTTACACGCCAAGCGCCTAATACATAGAGATCTCAAGCCTGCCAATATATTCCTCTCGGCCAAGAAGAACCTCGAAGCATTCGTTCCCTCTCATGACCTGATCGACGTTAGCAGAAGCGCCTGTCCTACCTGCGCTGGTTCCACGGACCACAACAAAGCTTACATCACGCCTTGCATTGGAGATCTCGGCCTAGCAGTCAAATTAGCTGAAACTACAGCTAATTCTGCTGCAGGTTCTTCTACTAGAGCAATAGAGCTCAATCCTTCGTCCCAGCTTTCTCGTCTGGGGTCAAAACAGGCTGGTACAAAGCTATATATGCCTCCTGGAAAGTGTTCAATTGTTTGCCCTAAGTTAGACGTTTATGCCTTGGGAATTATAGCTTTTGAACTGATTACCCCTTTCACCACTCGTACCGAGCGTCATATTGTGCTAAATGAGATCAAATCGGGTGTGTTCCCGGCCGGATTTGAGAGCCATGAGATGGCGGGGGGGATTAAGGGGATGATCGCCGAAAAGCGGGCAGATAGGTGGAGTTGTGAAATGGTCAGGGGTTGGATTGAAGGGTTCGAAGGTCGTGATAAAGGTAATCAAAGGGGGTATTGATGGCGAGAACAATAGGGGAGTAATACTGTGCACAATGGAAGCCTATTGACAAACAAGTTTTAATGTTAAGCGCGTTTTAAGTAATTCAAAGTAGCTGATTTAACTAGTAGATCCAACTCAATTCTCCTTTTCATTTTCGTCTTGCCAAATTTTAAATCATGGGCATCTTCACATTCAACAGTTCCTTCATCGATGTGTTTTTTTTGGTTTGGTCTTCTTTCCATGACATCAAGGTGCTGTTCTGGGTATACCTATATATCATTCTGACATTATAACCCAACAAGCTGTTCCAACAAAATAAGTAAACGAGCTGCTATCATCCTTTTTGCACGTTGAAAGCTATTCTGTAAGCTTTGGGTGACTGATTGAGGAAAGAATATTCTAGGAATATTATCCCAAGTCCAGGATCGAAAAATCCAGTCTTTGAAACCTCTCAATGGAATTCTGAGTGTTATATTTGTTGGTTTTGTATACAAACATTTATGATCTTGATGCACTAGCCATTTTATTTCCGGTTGAATTCTTGGCCTGTTGTAAATCCGACCAGTGTCGGGCGCCAGCGCAATACCCTCCCTACCTATCAAAATTTTGACCGAGTCGAAATTCACGGGTAGAATCCGGGATACCAGAGAGATACCCATATTTTTGCTCATACAACATTGCTTGGCAAACATCCCGACCCATTATAATACATGAATCACCAGATAATTACCCGGAGATACATTCCGGATACTTCGGATAGTATCCGCAACTGAAGTCCTAAATGCCCCCAAATGGAGCTGGCGGTCCTTCCCGCCTGTCACTTCCCAAGTTGCTAAGCCCTATCCGTTGTCTGACTACTATTTCGCCGTTTGAGAAGCATGACCCACTTATTAGTCGTCTGTTCGGTAAGGAATGAGTTTGACTTTAGGAGAGTACCCATCATTCGGGATTAGGTCATGAATACTGTAGTCAGATATGACAGCCATTGAAACTGATATTTTAACCGGAGGGTTATACCCCTGTTTATTCTGATTGTTTTTAGATAATAATATAGCGTTCAGAGGATCCCGGAGAATTGATAGGCAGAGTAATATATTTGACTTTGAAGATAATATATACCACGGTATCAAAAGCATATTTCATTATGTTTTGCATCCCCTACAGAAAACTTCTTCAAGTGTAGCTGTCATCACAACCTCCCTCTCCCGTACCATCATAGATCCCCACATCAATACAAGTCTATAAATCATACCTGACATTCTTGACATGATTGCCAAGGCACCCCTTCTAACACTTCGGCGACATATGGCTCCTTTGTAGTCTCCAGACTTCGTTCTCATCGACCCGAAATGTTTCATACGGAGGGGATTATCCGAATGCCAGCTAGCAAGATAGAGCAGGTCACTGATATACTATATACCCGACCCGCAATATACCTGATTCACCCGGACACGGCGAACTCAACCTTATTTTATTGCCGTCGGATCTCGGCTCATGTCCAGGGAGCATTACCTAACTATAATGTCAGGTTGTCATGATGGTCTTCTATATACTTTCAGCCAAGCGAAGAAATTACATGTTGAACTTTACAAGATAGTCATAGTGGAACTAATTTTCGGAGGAGGGCTTGCTGCTAGAGCTGCATTTATGGCTCGCTAATCAGGACCACCGGGAGTGGGGATGCTAATGGCTAGATGTTTAATACATTCTATGCTCGATGATTGAATGATCGAAAAATGAGTCTACAATTCATGACAAATGAATTCTGTCTCAAGTCATAAATCGAATTGCAAGGGATTGATAAATACCCAACAGGCAAAGGTTCCAGACCTTCATTTAGGATACGTAGCACCTGATCTTGTGCCAAACCTAAGTGGTTTACCACAAACCGATATGGATAGATGTGGGAAGCGTGGAAGTGTTGGGAACGAAGCTACATAATATGAGAGAAGACCAATAAAAATGAGAAATGATACGGAGCTGCATGTTTGCGAGAAGCGCAGCATGACTTTGATAGTATTACACCTCGTGCCAGACTCGCGAACCTGTGTTGAGCTTGCAGATTCGAACGTGTGAGAACAGTGTCTGGAAAGTCGTAAGCCCCAAAGTCGAATCACGGCGTCGCACAACCCAACGACACGAAGCCAACCTCTCCCATAAATCAGCAACCGTAACCGCTCCCGAAACTCAAATCAAAACACCCAGTTCCCTCCCCCTATCTCTCTCGCATCCCCAAAACCA
This sequence comes from Monilinia fructicola, assembly GCA_008692225.1. Classification (NCBI taxonomy): domain Eukaryota; kingdom Fungi; phylum Ascomycota; class Leotiomycetes; order Helotiales; family Sclerotiniaceae; genus Monilinia; species Monilinia fructicola. The sequence goes on from VICG01000006.1 coordinate 122,139, forward strand.
ATCACGACATGACGTTCCACGCCCGCTCGCCAACCCCGCATTTTCAGCCCCCACGGCCGTGATGTCCCAAAACAGAAGTCGGCCCCGAACTCCACGTCTAAACCATGTATGTTCCCTCACGCACGCCCATCGCATCTGCACATGCATGTGATAGTGACTGCGACCGTGATCGGCAAATGCAAATAAAAATAAATGAAGAAAAATTTTTTGGGTTTCGAGAAGCCGGTTCCTGCACTCCGCTATCACATCACAATCTTCCGAAATTGGGGGGAGGGGAGGGGAGGGGGGGGCGCGGATCGTGCGTTCGGGAATTTTGGTTTTTTATGTGGAAACTGGTCAGGGGGTGGGATGAGGACGGGGGGAGGGGGGAAATGCGACGCGATGAATTTTTGGTTTCTTCACTTTTATTGATTGAAGTTGACGATACATGGGCGTGAAATTAGTTGAATTGAATCTTTGGTTTGTATAGGCCTGATTAGTAATTACGTTTACCATTTAAACGACGTATTGATGTTGCGAGAATCCCGTGGGAGTTACTCCTCCTTCTTTTCCGAAAAATGCTACGATTTGTTTGACTATACTTGTTCCCAGTTAATACTTGATAGATGCATCAATTCCCAATTACTTTACGCATTGTAGAAAAGTCAAGATGCACCGAGTTAATCATTGCAACTGTGAGTAGATACAAAATGGACGTGTAATACTGGAGATTATTTGCTCTCTGAGTTACAACGCATGACATTAACGTTAATTCATATAATATGCATAAGTACATCTCAAAGATTAGATGCGGAATAACAGGAAATAATATGAATGATGTATGCAGAAATAACAATAAAGAATCACCTAGTCTATATATCATCCTTCCATCTGAACCTTCTAATCGTCCCTTTTGCGCCACATAAATTGTATCCAGCCTATCAATATAACCAAACTTCAAAGGAAGAAGACAAAAATGAGATTGAAATCACACTAGAAATCCCCAAATCTTCTGGGATAACACAAGCATCCTGAAAGTGAAGTTCTGAGCATTGTCATTCTAGCGAGACTGTTCCGCTATTGTTGCTGTTATGAATTCTATCAACGCGTTGAATTTAATGTCTATCATCATAAAGATCTCAGCGCAGACGACACCATTTCTAAAATTTTGAACCAGTAAGATCAAGGACCAAATTATTTTGATGTATATCTGAAACTATTTGACTTCTTAATCTCAGATTAGATTCCTTGACTTGGGGAATTCTATGGATCAAAGAAGTGTTTGATTTACAGATATGCAACAAAAGTTTGGGAGAAGAGACGTTTTTCAGATTGGCTTGAAGTGACCCTTTAATTCACTTTCTAGCATCCAATTGAGATCTCTCTCTCTCTCTCTCTCTCTCGCACACACACACACACACAGTAAGCAGACGTATGGATATTCCAAGAGCACGCAATGCAGTTGAAGTTGTTATCACTGAAATGCCATGCCACCCGTTTCTTCGATGCTCTATTAGAAAGTGTGTCTCAACATTGGCATACATCGCGTTGTTTTCACTTTCATTCATGCTTTTTCACTAGAACCAGTGCCACTAGAAACTGGTACCATTTGAGACTGGAGGTCTCAAACCAAACTTTGATTGAACAGATTAAGCAGGACGTAAACTTTAATCATTCACTAAGGTTATCTGGAGGGCATCATTCGATTTCAGCTACTTTGTGATATCCCCATCTCGCCTTCGCCTTCCGTCTCAGTAAGCGGAGCAGAGATTCCCCACGGGGGATGCAAATATCAGGCTACCCGCGGTTTTCCCAAAGGATATCGGTAGCACTCCATAATAAACGAACTCAAACCCAAAGCCCTGTTCCCTGTCCCGTACAGACGGTTATGCCTCGTAGATCTCTTGCACTTGCAGACGTCCAATGATTGATGCATATGCCAAGTGGGCAGGAAAGAAAAGGCTGATTACATACCGTGACCCATCCCGCTCTTGAGATTGAATCTCGTATAACGACCATTCCCCGTTATGATTTTACCCAGAACAGCTCGAGAGAATTGGTGAATTCTCGGCTTGCCTTAAACCCACGTGGCGAGCGCGGCCACACGTCCAAATTGGGCAGTGAGATTATCGTCATCAATTTTCATTTCCGTCGTCGCCACGTGGAGTGTTCGTACAGGACGGGAAAAGCATCCTTTCCGCTGCCTTTTCCCTTTGCAAAATCAGTTTGGTTTTGATCGTTTCTTTGAATACAATGCAAGGTCGTTCGTTGGTTCAGCTGTTGTTTTAGATGTCATGCAGTACAATAGACCCGAAAGTAGTCTAGACCAACATTTTACCAACAGGCGCAGCACGAAAGAGATACAAGTACGTGAAATAGTGATCAACCCGACGCTCAGGAACCGAAATTCGGCTCTGTGCAGCAGGCCAAGGGTAGGGAGATCAAAATATAAGGATCCAGAACCGTGGTTGGTAAGAAGGTTACTGTGGAACAAGGATGTAAAGCCCTGTTACCTATCCCATGCATAGAAGAAACGGAAATAGAATCCAAGATAAAAATGAGCTTTACTTATTCAATTTTATATTCTTTGCTGGAAGTAGTGACGCGATGCAGCAACAAGAGAGGGAAAGAGAAGCTCAGCTGAGATTGGAAATCGACTTATAGGAATTCTTGGCAAATTTGCCAGAGGCATTTTGAGGCCCGGATTGTGCCGACCGACGACTTTTCTGAGGAATGAAAGTGTTGTGTGAGGCAGTAGTTCATGCAGGTAGCCATATGGGAGGTTACACGGAGCTTACCTTGGTGGCGTTAAGATAAAAAAAATCGTATTGTTAATTTGGTAAGGTTAATGCTTTTTGTTGGAGTTTAGGAATTTACGCCAAGTTTAAAGAGCTACACGCCGCATACAAATAACATCAAACTCAAAAGGAAGTTTTCTATTCTTGGATCCGTCAGCCGAAAGTTTAGCGGCGCAACCAATTGATGTTTTGGTAATGGTCCAGAGCTGTATGTTATTGTATGTTACTGTATTGTATGAGAGCCTTGTAAGATGGATATCGTGGCTCCATCTGATTCATTGGATCACTCGCCAACGTTGTCGTGTATGGTATGGTGTTCATCCAGTGATTCGGTGCCGCAAACGGCGAGAGAAGCCCTGGTCTGCTCGGTGGCATGATTGAAAAGACGCGCAAGTATGACAAGAAAATCTAGTAGATGATCGTAACTTTATTTCACATCACACCCGAACTTTCGAGGGAAGTCGGTAATGAGGTAATGATGAATATGGGACCTTGCATGAGGTGGAACAATGGGATAGATTCGACATTATCGTGTACTACAACGACGGAGTCGTGAACACTGGAATCTCGAGTCCTGTGATATGATAGACAGAAGGATGGTGATGATGGTGGTGATGATGATGATGAGATGAGGTAAGGAAAAACTTGAAATATTGCTATTTTCATTGTTTGCTTCTTCTGGAGTTTCGGAGCTCTTGGAATTATCGAAGCCACACCTCAATCGAGGGAAAGGGAATAAGATGATGGCTTTGTCTGTCTGAAGCTTAATATTCTTGGTACCTGATTCTGTTGGAAAATACGATAGAATTTGAAATGTAAAGACAACGTTTGAGGCTTTTCCAGTCGCAAATTGCAATCGATGCATGCATGATATTATGAAAATAGCTTTTATGATTTGGTTAAAGGGGTGAACCGCGAAAGAAGGGGAAAAAGCAAAAAGTTGAGATACTTCTTCTAATACCTATTAAATTGTTGCCACTTTTAGAAATACAGGAGGGTTCATTTCATTTTCTCATTTGCTCATTTTCTCTTGTTCCCATTTTCTCTTTTTCCGAGAGAAGCTATTTAGAATGAGGCGGGAACGATGAATAGGAGTTCCAAGGTTAGGAGAGTAGAGCGATGCCTCGATTTAGATGGAATACATGGAATCAAATAAAACCTGGAAACTCTAGAAATCTCCACGGCTGTCCGAAATAACGAAGCTTCAAGTTAGTTTGTGAGAATGAATATATAATCTTATCACTCGCTCGCTTCATCTCGAGTGTAAACACAGTCGGTAAGGAGTACTCAGTTAGTTTTGTACAATCAAAATTCCATTCGATGAAGGGGGTGATGGATGACTTGTATGTAAAAGCAGCCTCTAGTTATTTTTCTTCGTACAGACTCCAGAGTAGCAGAAGTACAAATCTTGCCAAATGACTAATCCTCATCCTCAGATACCATCCATACCCTCTCCTCTCTCTACCTTGCAAGCTGACAATCCATACCGGCGGCCCAATCCCGTCGATCCAACCAACCGAGGGTCAATCATTTCAAAACAAGCACAGCCACGAAATGCTCTCAAGGATGTTCATCCAATCATGACGACTGGGAAGCTCATCCACGTCTCCTGAATTTATTACTTGACTAGGATTAGTTCGGAGATACTTTGGGGAAATCTCCCGCATGATCTGGTCATGGTCAGTTCCCTCACTGTCATATCAAAAAGGGTACGATACCAATACAGAGTATATTCATAAATTTATTACAAAAATCCCGCTATTTTGTTGGATTCATAAAATGGTAGAAGAGAAATGCTTGCTTATATTATAGCCCATGGGTTACAGGATGGGAAAGGCGGTCGCAAGTCTGTTGACCGCTGTATTACACATTCCTCTTTGCTTTCTTTGGGGAAAAGTGTCACCAATAAGGGAAGACACTGCGGTATCAGAAAGACTAAGATACGGGGTAATGCAAGAGTTATTATCCTCCCTTTCTTCAATTCCACAGCAGCGGTGAATACGATTTCCATCTGTGCTCCGACGGTCGCGACGGGAGATTTGAGAACCTTCCCATGGTTGAGCAACAGTCCATCTCCCATCCCCAGTATCTATCCCAGTTTTCAAATCAACTAAAGAATATCAATTTGGCTACACCGGGCACAAAAAGGGAAAAGAGGGACACTCCGTTCTCTGTTCAAGAGAGTTCGGATTTCCTTTCCGAATAGGCCTGTCATTTGTGGCGCCCAGTGTCTAGTGACCCTACTTTTTTAACCCTGTCTAATATGCACAATAGCACACCTTGCCTAGGCATAGCACTTTCTCATAATGTAGATGACCTGACACTCCCGAACATCCAGGTGTCGATCTTTTGCCTGCAGCAAAGCAACCTTTGCGATTCATCTGCAACGCCTAAGGCGTCTTCAATCACGCTGAGGATATGGAGAATTTAGATATCACGCATTTTTTGATTCTCAGTATCAAATATTGGTGGAGGAATCCACTTCTCAACCAATTAGCTCGGCAGCAGTATTGTTATTGCCTATCATGAACACCAACTCTCGCTCCAAGCTTTCAGCATGAGAACTGGCAGCCATTAATTCCCAAAAGAGCCGAGCCTCTTATGCTCGTCCCGCTCGCCTTGCCAGCTCTGGACCGAATCCGACGAAAGCGATTCAAACAATCAGAAGAGTCAGAAATTTTTCTCCGATGAAAGTGGTCATTTGTGTTTGTGTTATGTAGCTAGGAGAATATGTCGAAAAATTTGAGCTGCTGTACAATATTGCGCAAGAATTCTTTCTTGGAATTAGCGCATTTTCCGAGAGTGACTGTCTAGAATTCGATTATCGAAAGTAAGCAAAGAATAATGAATAATGAATTATGTCCTGATTGATGATTCCGATGAGGGAACTCATCATCACGAGAAAAGAAGCTGGATTCGGATTCGAGATCGTCGAATTAGATAGGTAGATAGGTAGTAGATAGGTAGATAGATAGAGAGATAGAGAGATAGATAGATAGTTAGATAGATAGTCAGATAGTTAGATAGTATGTATGTATGTGTGTATCTACTCTGTATGTATCTACGTATGTATTCGATAAACCCGAAATGCCAGATCAATTTCTATTGAAAGCCAGGGATGAGCTTTTAACCAGGTAGCTAAACAGCTAAGCACCGAATGATGAATGATCTTCTTAAGTGCCGAGCGAAAGAAAAGAAAAAGCTCAAGAAGAGTGTCCTGTAAGTTTCACCATACATCAGGCATGGATATTAATGAAGGGTGCTTTTTGTATTGTACAAGTAGTGTATATACTCCGCACAAAGTCTAGTGACGTTCATTTATGCAAGTATTCTATGCAAGATGTAGGTTGCCAAAGGGCAGATGATAATTTCTTCGGAATATTTCATTTAGGCATGAATGAACGGTACGTACCGCACTTTTGGTATTCTTCGTACGAGCGAGTGACTTTTATTGTACAAAGTAGTCTGTACAGTACAGTACAGTACAGTACTGGATAGCTACGGAGTAGCCATGAATAGTCTACATACGTGGAGCTTTAAGTGGGCTTCTTGTTGTACTGTATTGCCATTTCTCCACGAGTTACGATACGAAATATGATGGAGCGAATCAAGTAGAGAGTAGACACCAAATGATATGAATGAATATGACTAAATGAAGGATAATACCAACATGATCACAACAACAGTAACAATATCAGTAACAATAACAATAGCAATAACAATAGCAATAACAATAACAATAACAATAGCAATAGCAATACCAATCATCATGTTGTAACGCTATTACTATTGGCTGTACTGTACTGAAAATGAACCATTTATCGATTTATGAATACATACAGTACAGTAGTAGTTGCTCATTTACTCAACCGAGAATCCCCCTTCATCAAAAAGAAAAGGATCTCCCACCGCACTCTAAAAAGAAATACTGTACTTAGTACAGTACTCCGTCCTGTATTAAAAAATATTATGAAACACTGCCCCTCAATCATCATCAATCCATTTGATTTTCGTTCTATTCTTCTTCTACTCCGTCCTATGATTCTCATCCATCTTATTCGACCGATCTTTACGAAAGCGGAGGAGCACATTCTGTTCAAGGTTCTGGGGGATTCCGGACAGTGGATCCTCTTGTATCCGTGGCTTCCAAATAGCTTCTAAACAAGGGACGCTCAGGGAAGAAAACAGAGTTTACAAGGTAGAGCTTTAGGGAGTTGAGAAGGGATCCCTTAAATTGTCATGGATGGGCTTTTCGAAGGCTTATAAAAGTAGAAGAGCTTCTCATTTGTCATTATTTTTATATTAGTCGTGGCCCTATTTTGATCCACTAAATAGCTTCGCCGCAAATGAAGAGATGGGCTTAGCAGGGGCATGCTACTACCTGGGCACGTTGTACGACAATAACATCTCATCTCGCGGCCATCCATCTCACCCGTGGATCTATCCCATGTCGACTTGATTACCGAAATGCTCTCTCGAGTAGCCAAGCATACATACAGTACAAGCATACAAGCATATTAGCATATTAGCAGACTAGCAGAGTAGCAGACTAGCAGACTAGCATCCAAGTATACAAGCATACAAGCATACAAATCATACAGTAATGAATAGACAGGGTAGGAATTCCCTTTCGAAATTTCTATCATCCTTGTAATAGAACGATCATCCCCATATAATTCCTTGTAAACTCAAGGAAAATAAAAAAGATCATTCGACGGGGACTTGGGAGAAAGAGGCAAGCTGTCCGACTAACAGGAATTCTCCCATACCCAAAGCATAATCTCCCCCCCGAGCAAGGGTCCTCGTTAGAATTCTATTCGAACTCATATCCTTGAGCTTCAGTGGGCTTCTCTAAGTTCCCTTGTTCCCATTCCCTAGGGAAAAATGTCACCGCCTCTTACAGTAAAGTTCCGTCATCCACATTCCCATCATGAATTTTTGGATGCACCAATATTGTTCTTGTGAATCTTGTACCATCTTTTGAAATAACAATAATAAAAATAATAAAATAATAATAAAAATAATAATAATTGATATTAATTATCATAGTTTTTCTCATTCCCGACTAAGGAACTAAGGCACTCAAGAAAAGGAAAACGAGAGAGAGAGAGAGAGGGAAAAGGAAAAAGGAAGCAATTCTATCTAATGCGTCCTGTCAAAATCATCCCTCTCCACATTCTGATCAAATCGGCATAGCATATAATTTCCATTCCCATTTCGATCTCATCAACTCAAGCCGCAGTCGCCGACCTCCTCCATCGACATCTACTCCGTACTTTCATTGAATGAAGCAAGCACACGATTAGATTTGCCTTTAGCTCTTCTATCCTTTGAACCTTACGAAACGAAGCCATCACCCAGTTTTTCCAAGAAATCTTACCGCCAAAATCTACTCCACGTCTTTCACAACCCGGTCGTATGCCAGAGCCGGAAAACGTACTTGTTATCCTTTTCTCCCCATTAGGGAATGCATGTCTGCATGTCATAGATTTAGTCCACCTCTTACATATCCGTTCAAACAACAACACACATATTCCTTACCCAATCCATCTTTAAGGTCAGCATCGGATTCGAGACGATCTCCCAGTCAAGCTCTAATGTTCCTATTTTGATCCTCCTCAACCTACATCGGCCTTCTCGAACAAGCCTACACACACACACACGCATATCTACTGCATCCTTTGGTTACTTTTTCCTAAAAAATAAAACAGAAAATCTCATGATATTTACTCAACGATTTCACTAAGATAATTGGTGATCACTGCCACTTCGCTTTCGACACGCTCATTACCATACCATCCATACCATCCATACCATCCATATACCCTTCCTCATTGAGAACTACTGCCCTCCGAATTAAAGTCAGCCCTTTTTGTTCCCCACTACGTCTTGCGTCTTGACCTATAGTTTCAAGACTTTAGCAAGCACCCAGAACTACGCAGCACTGCACCAAGATACCGACCGCATATTCTTCGAACCTGACAAGAGTTCTTTGCCCAGACTCGGAGGCAACGAAGCACCATTGCCTCATTCCAAATCCTCTGAAGACAACAGCCACACTTACTCGCCCAAATCCCGAACGTGTCTAGCTGCATCCGAATCCTGCCCTTCGAAGCCTCCATCTTCATCTCATATAACACGTCAAACGTTTCTAATATATACGGGACATCGGATGAAATAAACGGACGGAAAGCTGTATATCTGGATTCGAAAATAACCCCCCAGAGATTTGGAAGTAAGCAAACGAGTTAGAAAACCTTTGACCTAGCCCCAGCCTTCTCGAGGCGTTTGAAGCAGTTTCCTCGAATCGTTGAGATTGGTGTGACCACATTCAGCAGATCAGCCATCCATCAGCCGCCTCTGCACCCTACACGAGATCTGAGCAATCAAGAGAAAGGCCACTCGCAATAGACCCTTTACCTTTTTGGCTAACTACTGCGTCTCTTCTGTGCCCAGTACAAGTTACTTAACTTACTCATAAACCCTAAAAGTGCCTTCCAGACCCCACCATCTGTATGTTATTCCACGCTTTACCCTTTTGATTTATTCTTATTTTCATCACACCTCCTCATCCTTGCATCTGAGAAGTCATATGTGCCATTCTATATACGGGACTAGGGTGACCGAATCATAACCTCCACCTCGACTACCACGCAACCTGACCACTAGGCTATCGTTGTACCCTGGGTATACCCTCCTTCATCATCCACAAGAACACATGCTTCTTCCTGCTTGCCCATACCACACCACCTTTCTCGATGTCAACTTGTCACCGGCACACTGATTATGACGGCATGCTTCTGAGATACGAATACTGACTGACCTTCACCTCGCAGCGAACAGGTTCATTCAAAAGCTTCGACCATCCGGGTGGCTGCATATCTTCCAGCATCGGCAAATCCTATCGAAAACCCAAGAAACTTCAAATTCTTTGTCCCGTACGTGCCTCAACTCATCCCTCACCATGAATGCAACTAAGCTATGAACGCCCCTCATCAGCCCTCCTGAGAATACTTTTTGTTCTCCTCATCATTTGTAAAGTTACGCAGGCTGATTGATTCATGAAGTTTCCTTTAGGAACATTATCGACCCTTTCAAGTACTTTATTCTTTTAGTTTCAAGTTCCCGAGACTTTATTCAGTCGATTGACGCCTTTGCCCTAGTTATTTCTAGAGTACGGGAACTTAAAATCGCTAGTCAAGATATTGGAAAACAAGCGTCGTGGAAAGAGGATTCAGCTCTGAAACTATTTCTTCGACTAGCCTGTTCTATTCAAGTTCTCGTACTTAAACTCGGCATCTCATCATTAATCGTTATAAGTCATTGCGGATCGAACCCTAACTTTTCCCAAGAACGGAAGAAGCTATTCTACCTAAAGAGCTTTAGGGTATCAAGACTTATTTCACCAACTACCATTATCCACCCAATACTTTCTCACCTGGGGTTTATCTTTTGAAAGACTCCACTTGCAAAAACAATTGCCTCCATCGAAAGCTTTCTGGCCAACCTTGTTCTCTTGGATCATCATATAGATACGCAACTCAAGAACGCGCGAGTCTTATTATCATTCACGATTTGAACACTCCAAGACACTTGCAACTTCCATGGACCGAGTCTTTGACCATACTTTCGACATTCAACAGTAGAACTCCTCGATTCGTGGACGTTCTCATCCGGTGTCTTGTGGAGCCTATAGTATTTCTAGCCTAGTTCTCATCCCACCGCCAAACTGGCCTACTCAACTTACACTTTGTTCGACGTACGTGCATTCCTACAATATTCAGGCTCTTGGATATATCTTTCCTGCTAATACCATGCTCCATCTTCAGTCCGAACACCTTTCTTCTGGTAGACCGATAATAATTGACGAAACTTATCCATCACCAGAGACCACAGCCTTACACGAGGGAGGGTACGACGGAGGCCTTGTGCCCCGGGCGGATTCCCCGACAGATATCCTATCAATGTCTGCCTACGGGAAACCGCAACCATCACAGCTCCATGGTCAGTACCGCGAAGGGATACCCATTTACCCAAGTGTCATGACAATTATGGAATTACTAATTGCAAAGCAGGCTATGAAACTGGACGATCATACTCTGATAATGCATTTCCATATTCAACGCCTTCATATGGAAGCCAATCCTCAATTCCAACATCAACGCCCGCCCCAGTTTACCACAATGCAGCACAGATGACTCCTCTAGGTTATGCATCAGGTAACACACGTAGCACTTACGATGAACAAGCGGGTCCTTACTTGAATGTTGGATCTACACCGATACCCGAAGTTACATCATTTTCGCCGCAGCGGGGAAGTCAAGGTACTCCGGTGAGCGTCTACATAACCACTTTGTACGAGCTGTTGACCTCGAACTCGCCGACCTTTTACTTGGTGTTTGGACAGCAAAAATGCCAGGCTTCAGTAAGGAAAATGAACCAATCTGGGGGAGTTTGCAATTATATCGTGGCTTGTGAAGTTCCTCAATTTGCATCTCCAAATTGGTCTTCTTCCAGGGTCCCAGTTTCAATGTTCATGGAAGGTGATGGAGATGTTATTTCTAAGATTGAAGTTGGAGAGTTCACTTACGAAAATGGCCCGCAATCAATGGAAGGAACTAGAAAGAGGAAGATCTCGACTGAGTCTGCGGAGTTAATGAGGAGTCCAGCGAAGCGCAATTCCCAACAGCTGAAGCCAAAGGAGGAATTTCCCTATGCATTTTCATCAAGTGATGGCTCCCCCTCCTCATATTCGCCATACCTTCAAGCGAGTTCTACCTATGGTAATCTGATGCCTCAGTACAGTCGAACTTCGGGGGCCTATCAAGCTCAAGCTGCACCTAGGAACATGGGCTATGGATACGGAAATTCATCGACGGCTTCACCACCTACTCTAAAAGCACATTCTCCTCACCCCTCTGCTTGGAATCCTGGATATGCAACGATTGGTTCAAGTATGTCGCGCAGTCCTGGCTTGCCCTCTAATTCCCTGCCACGCTCCAATATGTCATCCTTACCATCTCCTGGTAACCCAGTTTTAATGAGAACCTCGACTTTACATTCTTCAAGTCCAGGTGCCGCACCTACATACAATCCTTACCCCGTCTATGCAAACAAAGCAAAGCTAGACATCAGTGGCGATTTGGCTGATATGATGGTGAGCAATTGGACTTCTGAAGAATGGGAATCCAAGAGGCGGCTTGTCCAATTTAAGCGATCACAATCTGGATGCACGATCACGACGACTTTCAATCCAATTTCAGCCGATGAACGACCACCCAATGGTGTTGTAATTAGCTGCATATACTGGGAAGAAAAGAATGATTGTTATGTCACCAGCGTGGATACTATCACTCTTTTGGAAGCATTAGTTGCAGCAAAGTTTACTGTGGAGGAAAAGAACAGGATCCGGAGGAATCTGGAAGGCTTCAGACCCGCGACTGTATCTAAAGGAAAGCCTGACAGCGAAGAGTTTTTCAAAGTCATCATGGCATTCCCGAATCCCAAGCCTCGTAATATCGAGAAGGATGTCAAGGTCTTTCACTGGAAGGATTTGGGGCCAGCTTTGAAAAAGATTATTAGCAAATATGTAAGCTTATCCTATGATTTCTTGATTTCTTGATATGCACTAAAATGCTGACCATCAAAACTACAGTCCGCCAGTCCTTCCTCAACTCTTCCCCCCGCACATGCTCCTGCTCTCCTGACCCCCGTCAGCTCCACCGGATACGCTACGGAAACTTCATCTGCAGGCCTACCATACACAAATGATCATCATGGAGGGATTTCACCAAGATCAATATCAGGATCAACAACTTCTACCGCTTACAATTCTAACATGCCCGTACAAAGAGCCATTTCACCGCAAAGCCAAAAATCAATAAATTTCCAAGGTGGTCCCCCTGATCTAAGAATTGCAGTACCACATGGTACACAGGAATCGAGTCATTGGCCACAAGGAAATACACATCACATGCCTGCACAACAACAGCAGTATCAAGCACAGCTTGGAAATGCGGCAGCTGTAGCAGCAAGCGCTAGAGGCTCATGGGACTTATCGAATTATCTTGAAAATAGTCCCGCGACTGCCGCCGGCACTTCTGGGCCAGGGGTCGACTATCAAGGCCAAGGTCAACAGCAACATCAGACGCCTAGAAACGTTGTGGATGCTTCAATGGCTAGCGGGGGCAATGGAAATCGCGCTCTCTCTTCTCTTCAACATCAACAACAGAGTCAGCAGATACCGCGTACGTGAATCGTGAATTGATTGCGCGGTCCTATTGGATTGGAGTATTGAGCCAATGAAACAAAATCATGGGTCCAATAGCTTCGCATCTGATAGGGGGGGGACTTTGGTGTATGAGAAGAGTGCGAGAGGGCGTCCTGTGTCCTATCTGCTGTTGTGCTTTCCCCACCATTTTTCGAACGATGGAATCCATTGGTCATGGGATGCTGTTTCTCATTTAGCATGGGGTATCAAAGTGGGTTAGTGCGAGATGATGGATGCTTATTCGGCAGAAGTTATCTCGTATTACCCTCACATGCACATTCCTGCATCAACATACCTTGTACAAATCCATGCAATGCCACCCTAATAACCTTTTCTGCACATCAGTTTATCTCTAGTCGACATATCAACCTATCAACCCAATCGTCACAGTCGAAACGACTATACCTAATACCAAGGTATACCAAAAATATACCTTGATTGTTTGTCGTTATACTTACTTCTCTAAGCGACCCTTTGCGTCTCCCGAAACACTTTTGTCGAGCATCCTCTTTGCTTATTCGTTGTGGTTGATGATACTCCATCCCGATGGATTCAATCATGCCTCCGCGGAATATTAAACTCCACTACGTACTACGACGTGCTTCATTACTATGCTATTGATGATTACGATCGTACTACACCATTGCACTTCCTCTAACGCTACATCCATACTCCACACCCTCTTCATATATATTCATCCCACTCTACACAATCATCCTCACATTCGAACACAGCCACTCACTATACTATATCGACCTTCCATGTTACCGCCACACGCTTATTTTCCTGTTTCTTACTACTTATTCGCATGTCTATCTTCGGGTTTCTTATCTTACTCGTGTATCACCCTGATGCATTACGACACTACTACATCCGCATCCGAACAACTCTATCAACACTTATTTTAGACCTCAATGCATGTCTCTTGCTTTGGATAGAGAGTGGCGAAATGGAATGGTTCTGGTTCTCGGTTCTGGGTGGACTAAGCAAATATTCTTGGTGGTGTGGCGTTTATCAATTCAGTTGCTACTTACTGCATTTTATCATACTAGCATATACCAATATTCCCATTGGCCCCTTGTCTTGTTTTGTTTTCCATACTTTCTTGCTTGGAAATCTTTTTTCGTATCAGTGTCACGTCTGCTTTTTCCGATGGCTTTCTTTAGATTTGAAGAAAGATCTTGTATCATCTCATCATATGGCATCATCACTGGCACGCATTCCAAATAAACAAGACCTATTTTGGTAATCCTTCTTAGCTTTGGAAACCACCGTTAGTTGCTTGGCATATCTTGCACGATTTGGAGACCTGCTTGCTGCTTGCAGTGTAATGCGCATATTGCTTGCATGCAAGTGCGAGTAACTCCCGAAGATTTCGCATTTAACCTGCGTTGTGTATGTGTGGGTTGATCAATACACTACACTATACAAGTCATTGGACACAAGAACGCCCATGCGTAACTCTTGTGTGATCATCAACAACGGGTTATCATCGTTCTGAAGGTCCGATGTTATCCATGGGCGGGCAAGGGATGGATGGGAATCCTTATTCTGTTCAACATTAGGCTTGGGGGTGACGGGAGGAGAATCAGCTCGCAAATATGTCACGGCCTTTCCTGATTGCCGCTTTACTGCCTATCTACTACACCAAAGTTTCATTGTTTCGTTTTGTTTTGTTTTCTTTTCATTAAAACCTGTCTACTACTACTTAGCCTGCTTTGCTTTGCATTTTGTTGCGTGGCAGAGGTGTTGGGGAGCGTTATCGTTACTAGATACCATTTGAGCGAGATCGTCAAGTTAGTTGAGACATCAATTTGTTTTCCATTTATCTTTTCATATCAATTTCCTCTACATCTATTCACTGGGTCATTCTATATAGTCAGCGGGTTGAACAGCTTTCATTTGTATTGGATTGGATACATGGGCGGTTTGGGCCAAGCCGCAGTGGGCATTATAGGTTCGCATAGGAGAGGAGTTGTGAGGTCACCAAAAATATTTGATTTTGTTCTTTTGTTTTGGGTCTGATCGGTTTGGTTTGGGAAAGATCGGATGGGATGTACTGAGTATATCTGCAGGCTTTGGGTAAATCTGGGCTTTGTTTTTGCTGGGAATACGGAGTGCATATCTGTATGGAATTGCAAGTTATTAATAGCTGGATTACTGGGAAGGAAATGGGAGATCTCGCTCGAAGAGAGTTGAGTACGAGATGGGAATGACCCGGAGATGGATGAGATGAGATGAGATGAAAGAATAAATTTTACTTTTACTATCTATCTATTATATACCTACTCATTTTACTTGCTAGTAGGGCTTACATTACTTAATTCTTAATAAGAGATCGTTGAATTACATCAATCTTGATACCATTCCACTTTCGTGAGATAAAATGGAGCTTCTTTCTTGTGGTCCTACTAATTCATGATTTAAATGCTTCCCAAAACCTGGATCGTGACAAGCATACCTTCCTCCAAAATGGACCCGTCATATGCGTGCGCATCATGATAAGAGATTCATCTAGTTACTTTCACATATTGGTCGTTGTTTTTCATGATCTCGTGAAGTATGCATCTTTGAACTAACCTAAACAAATGCGTATGTTTGTAACCTCTTCCTCATAGCTCTCGCGATCCCAATGTCTTATCTCTGTCGCTAGACCTTCCTTGCTTTCTCATACCCATGGGTATGAAAGATTCCAACTCTAGTATTTCTATATACTCTAGTCAATATAGCCCATGGACGTGAGCCGAAGTGGGAATAGTCATGAAGCTTCTGGGCGTACAGAATGCTTGGGGGTATTAGAAGCAACGGAGATATCTCCATTCTGGTCCTGACATAGCCAATGGTTGAAGAGGTGCTTGCACCTCCGCATCTGATTTTATGACGGAAACGCCGATACCACTAGCAATGAGCTAGATGCCAGTATCAAATATCATGTTGTAATTGGCAGAACGGCGAAGACGGCCCAAACGGGACCAGATGGCATGATTTGGCTGCCCAAAGGGAAAATTGCAAGAATTCCAGCAGTCTGGGTCATGGCCCAGGCCGCATTTTAATTCTCCTAGTCTTGTGCCTCTGTTCATCAATTCTTACCGTGTGTGTTACTCAGGGTATGTAGCTGCATTGGAGAAATGAGATCTGGCGGCTACAAAATCTATATCCTTTGATTACGATAATGAGCTAGGGAGACTCTCATATTGGTGCTTCGTATGCACCCTTCCTCGTACAGAGATACAGCATCAATCGGAGACTCGGGAATCGGATCATTTTTATAGTACTGTACTCCGGTTTGTGCAGATGTACGGTATGTATGTACAGTGAGTGGATCCTTCGGGTATGTCGTGGTGCAAGGTTTTGTGTCTGTGTGTCACGGTCAGGGGGGGTGGTTAATGAATACTGGGCTGCGTATTGAGTACGGGACTGGGGGCTTGGGGTGTACAAATACTCGGGATATATCAAAATTTCTTCACTTCTGTCTTGTATGAGCTGGAGCTGGGCCGAGACAGGGAGTCGATGAATATCGGTATCGCGTATACCGTGAGAGATGAACTCGGGGCTATTTGGGGTTCGCAAGATCGTAACAATGTGGCAGAGACGTCGATGAGTGAAGAGAGAGGAATGGGAATATCATCAGGTGCAGTACCTTCGGCTTGGCGATGGTTAGGTTCAAGCCGTCACGGCACTGACGGGCAGATATGTTTCACTAGATACTAGATAGAGATTGTTTATATACGTACCTACTGCAATGTAAATTAGATGCACCGCAATGCATATGCAAATGTACATGTACAGTTAAGGGAACACTTGCGGGCAACGGGTTTTTGTACAGTAATCTTGTGATACACTTCTTCAATGCTATGAGTGAAGTTGTGGACTGGTTTCCGGGTTTTCCATCTCTTAGCTCTCCTTTGAGCTGATCGTTACTTTCTTTCTACTCATTTAATACCCATCCGGGGTCGTCAGCGACTTACGTTCAAGTTCGGAGTGCATGCATTGTAGAATCGAATTTGCCTGCGTGTGTACATGGAGATAGCCCGATGAATGGAGATAGGCTTCCTTTCTTGCCGAATATCCTATGCTGAAGTTGTACATCAAATGTTACTTGCTACTGTTTCGGGGCACGTCAGTCGACATCAAGCGAGAAGTCTCGGTCAAGGTCTCAGTTCATTATTCATCAAACCAGCTAAGATGAGAACATGGAATAATCATGCTAGCGATGACGAAGAACATAACGATGTCTAACATCAGGATGTCTTTGTTCAATACTGATACTTTCACTTGTAATTCCGTGCAGGTATTCAGATATCAAGCCCAAAGTCTCACCTGTCGACAAAATCGGAAAGAGATGCACAAAAGTTAGATTTTAAGGGGACTTTGCAAGACTTTGAAGATCCTCACCATCTTCAAGGTTTGCTTCTTGCAGTGGAGATGACGCTTTTCTATCGGTATGGTCAACTTTGTTGGCAAGCGCAAGTACTGTATGAAGGTGGAAGCGGATAGAGTGGATCATACCAGGTTTACCGTAGCTGCATACCCCCCCCTCCCCCCATTCCCCCACTCTCAGGTGACGAGATGATCAACCCGGGCTCATCATTTATGGAGCTCTGTTGTGAGTGGACGACTCCAAACAAGCAACAAACAAAAATCCTGGAAGTGGCCATTGTACAAATTCAACATTGAAAGCTAAGCCGGATCCGTAGACAAATCTGACAAGAAAGTTTAAGGGTATGATCATCTGCCAATGCCAATGTCTGTGCAGTGTTATGGTTTGTAAATAGTCATTGATGTTCGTGCGTAGGTTGCGGCACCGGGAAGATCATTGCCAGCCGCACCTCCACCATGGCTTGGACCGCTTGGTTGGGCGGGGACGGGCACTAGAGTGGGATCGGCGAGATGGCATGCCAAAATATGTAGGGATGAGTGTGACCTTGTTTATTTCAAATCTGAGCGTTGGTCAACAGCAAGTAAAGCACTGAGATTAAATGAATCCGACAATAATGATGAGCTGGCGAATAACATCGGGCCATAGTAGATTCGTGGTCATGATGATTGGAGCCCATGCATATGAGCGTAGCCATGGAATAAGAGGGCCACAAGTTAATATTTGTCTACTTAAACTGTTAGAGTGTGTCTTTTTGTGAATATGAGGTACTTGGGTCAAAGATGTGTGTAAGATTTCGGATGGGGCGCTTTATTGATCTTTCCCAAAGGTAACAGTGTAGCATAAATCAATATGGCGGCCATTGGACATACAAAGTATTTGTGGGGGACAACAGGAATAACAAAATGATGTTACTATAGGAAAAGCTATGCAAACAATTACTCGGAGTCGGGCTTCAAAATTAGTATTTTCGTGGCATCGTAGCTCAGTACCAAGCAACGTTGGAATTCCAAGTACAAACACCCCAACAAGCTCAGTAGTAGACGGCAGTAATTTCTCATGATTTTCAACGTTTTCATCTTAATTTGCCCATAAGTATTCGAGACAGAGGCTTCTAGTGCTGCCGGCAATTGTAATCCAAATATTCAAGGAATAGCCAGTGCCGTACAGCCTGCTTGGAAGGCACCATACAACGGCAAATGCGATCGCTATAGGCAGACGTTACATCTCCAAAGATCTCTAGGTGACTTAGCATCAATGAATAGATCGAAATCACCCTGTCACAAGCAAGGAGGAGGTGTAGCGTGCAAGAAAGATCCCAGGAATTTCCCCATATTCTCACCGAAGGAGCATACCATTTACTATTGTGAGCATTTCAGTTTCTGTTATTAATAGGGAGTACGTATGCCGGAGACGTCGAGGTGACGTAGCCTGGTGGAAGCCTAAAGGAGAAAGGGGTGGAGTGCATAGGCGAGAACGACGCCTTGAGAGATACGTTGCGATCAATTTTGCACAAAAGTCTCGGTGAACTGCCAAATTAGCGCAGTGTTCAGGGAGGTGACTCAAAGCTACGGCTGGCCACAAGTGTGAATCATTTTAGTATCTGAGGGAGAAATCATCGTGATCATGATGATATCTTGTGTACTTGTCATGCAGCTTTTTGGGAGCTTAAGTCATGTGAGAAAACTCGTGTCTTGACATCGAGATTGGATAGAAACCAAGGCCTCAGCATTGGTTTCAGGCTGCAATATGGTATACTTCGTAAATGTACCTCGAGACAAGTGCTGGAGTCAGATTTCTCAAGGGGACATAGCTGCGGCTGTGGACTTACTCGAAGAGGACAAGTTTGGAGAGGCTATCTATTCCAATCACAGAGCTCATTCATGGGATACTACTAAGCTGTAGAGAATATTACTCAAAAGCGCTTAGATAACTCGGAATTTAATCTTTCATCGGTGGATGGTTGTCAAGCCAGCTCAGTTGTCTGGTAGGGGTCGCATTCTTGTAAGGATTTCTCGCTACCCAAGATACGAGAGAGAAGTCATAAGTTATTACAGAATCCTTCTGATGTTTTATTAGACCAGCCGTTTGTATCCACGGAGCAAGCAATGATGTTGGCGCGGCGAAGACTGGCCGTAGGAACACCAAGGAATGAACCAAAATATCACGGCTCGCTGTCTCCGTCGGCATCATCGTTTTGGTCGACTCCCGCCACGTCATTAACATGCATCGACCTGAAATCCAAAGTTCCATGGCTCCTTGTCAGTGAATTTCAATTTCATAGTGAACCAGCCCTATTGTTTGGCATGACACCAAAGTTGAAACTTACTGCGCCACCCTGACAACCCTCGCACCGCCACGTGTTGACGTTAAAGAACTCGAGGCCGAGGATAATGATCGTTCGATAGGAATAGAAGAATACGATAGAACTGGACGCAAATAGACAAGCATAGCCAACACATTGATAATCTGCAGCTGCTGACCCAATGAGATATATGCTCATTTTTTTGATGGTGGCTGAGTTGAATTTCATGCATAAATCCTTATGTGGCGGTGCGGCGTAGAACTTATGCGGACATGCATTCAAAAGATTTGTAACACCTGACGTAGGATTTCGAAGAATAAAAGTTCGACGCAATCAAGATATAGTCTGAGGCGGAGGGTATTATACAAAGTCTGGTTATGATGAGTACCATGAGGAAAGTTAGGACCCTTGATCGCTTAATCAGGGGACTATTTTGGAGCCAGAGTTCTTTGAAGGGATGATACAAGAATATCCTCTCAATATCATTTTCTGTTTCGAGGAATTCTTGGTAAAATCTGTATCAAGGGCCAAAGAATCTCCCAAACAGGACAAGATATCTTACCAAAAATATCTAGTGATATACTATAGTGATGACAAAACGCCACATCCGTGCTTACTTTCAGTCTTTTCGAATCCTTCAATCACGTATCAGGTTATATTTGATACTGAAGTCGGTCCAGCTATTCCGTCGTCTTGGAATAATACAAAAAAGGACAATCTTAGGACATAGGGTTCTCGTCTGACCAGACGGGATAGGCGTCAATGACAAAGAGGCCGTCATTTTTGGATACTGCGTTGGCATGACTGTACTCGACCCGCAATAATAATCTCGAGATATAGGCCGGCGGATGAGATTAGATGATTAAGTCTCAATTGGTAATGGTTGTTGATCTGGAGGTAAATTGATGATTATACAGTGGCTTGGACTGCTTGCGATTACCTACCACATCTCTCTGATATAGTTTGTTATGATGTTTGGTTCCAGTTGAAGTTTCATGTTCGCCGCTCTTTGATCGCTGAAGTCTTGAGTCTCAATAGTCTGTTCAGACCAGAGTTGATGTACGTGAAAAATGATTGAATACAAGAATCGCAACTACTTATTAGTTTGATGAAAACTTTGCCTAAATTGTTACACGGCATAAGGAAGCTAAATCACGTGTAAGGTTAATGGAGTTAATCTCGCGTTGAGGGGAGCCGAGACTATATTCGCGTGGTGGGAAGGGGCTAAAAAAACTGTATCCAATGTATGAAAACCTTTACCATGAATTTCCTTTTTTTTATCACTGACCCAGTCGGTTCTGCTGAAAATTCAATAGATATGAATGAAGTCACCTACCTACCTCTTTCCCCTAAAGTAATGTGACTACAATACAACCTTACCTCTGCTCTATTATGGACGTAAGATCTTTCAAGTCCCACAACTCTAATATTTGCTGTGGAAAGATCATTTAAGGCAATCAATAAATATGTCAAAATTTTTACAACAGATATATGAACTACTTATTTCGTCCAGCTACTCTAATCATGGTGGAATAACAAAGCATTAAATAACCAAGTACTGCTATTATTCAGACGCACCTTGTAAAACGATGACAATGGAACAGCAATATAACAGATTGTTATTATGAATACATATGCAAATACATATAGTACCTATCATGTTAATTTTTACCAACTACACAATGTGGCATGCTTATTTCGGAAGCAATAAGTAGGAGTTCTCTGTCCAGCTTCCATACCAAGATGCATTAAGGTCCAAAGCGCAACTGCGTTTGATAAAGCCAGATATACATTTTAATGAATTCGTTTTTTTCTCTTTCTCTTCATTAACAGGACATCATAATCTTTATCAATATTGCTCAAAGTCCATCAAATCCCAGTCTCTTCTCAGGAGCTTCATTTGAACCTCGCAAGAATTATAAATAAACAGCGATAAGGTTATATGGATATTTCGGGCATTGATCTATATGCGGCTCTCAAAGTTGCCCCGAGCGCGTCTCTGGCCGAAGCAAAACATGCGCATCGCCCTTTCACATCAAAATAGCATCCAGACAAGAAGTATGATGACCCAAATGTAAGCAAGAACTTCTTGATGGCAATCTTACATGAAATCATCATTCTAATAGCATCAACATCAGATTAAACTTGAGTTGATACTATCCTGTCCAATAAAACGCCCCCAAATATGACGAGAGGTGATGCTATCTGGCAGAAGGCACAAAAGATGGTCTAGTGCTTCAAAACTTATACGAGCTGGCGCTCAAGCGACGATTCAAGGAGCCATGCCGAAAATTTTAAGAATGTCAAGATACACCATGTGATTAGACTCTAAAGCTCCGTGGAGGTTTGTAATCATTGCGGTTATAAATTTGGAGGATATGACCAAGCTTGCTACTGTGATCACGATGAATGGGACTGCTTGTTACAAGCGAAGCGAGAAAGGAGAGCCCAATAGAGAAAAGGTCCATATTTTAGCTGTAACCAATTAATAGCGTCCAATTTGAATAAGCAGTTGCAAATTCATTATTCATCGAGCATATCTTCCTTAGTGACAGCAATTTTAAATTCGATAATCATGGCATCGCTCAAACTCTCATACTTCAACGCCGGGAAAATCTATAGATGATCATGGAACATTGAAAATTATATATTTCGAACCTGGTCTATATTATCTCACTAAATTTGCCATTTACATACATTAAGGATATGATACCTCAAGGCTCAGTGAATTTAAGTCTCAATTACGGAGCACCCCATGACTCTTACTCTTTCAGAGTTCATGTATATAATCAACATATAGATAGCGGCATTATATTAAGTCATTGGGATTTTAGCTTTCTTGAACAAACCACTGTTTTCACGAAGGCGGGAGCTACCAGGTGGTTGATCAGTTCCGGAAAGAAAGCAATACAATGACAAGAAGTCCTCAAGTGAGAATTATAATAAAAAATGCCAAATTCCTATTATTTTTACATTTTGCAACCTCAAATCGTAAGCTTCTACAAACATTATTTTTCGCAAGGTATAAATTCAACATGTACTTTGGGATTTCTTTGGCTGTTAGCTTCAACCTTTCACTGGTGGACGGCCACTGCGAAAATCATGAGAATTTGTTGATTGTCATTACCCAAGTTTAATACACACTTGCCTTCTTAGATATCAAGAGCGTTTTCATCCTTCTTTCCCCCAATTTATCAACATACAAAAAGAGAGACAATATGATACTTGATCGTGATCAAAGTTCTCTCAAACATGAACAAGTTATCATATTACAACAACGGAAATTATCAGTAATAGAGCTTACCGAAAGTATTATTCAGATTTCAGTTGCTCCATACATTCTTTATACTATTAATTTCATTCTTACAGAAGCATAGCACTTGCTATCATAGATACGACTAAGAAATTCATGACTGACAAGATGGATAATAAGTCAGAAGAAGACTCAAAAAGATCAAAGAGACAATCTTCCGACTCGGAATCCGCAGATATACCCAGACATCAGTCCAATAGTGGTTGTCAAACTGCGGCTGTTTCTGAAAATGGCAACAATTTATGTGGACAACTTTGTAATAACAGTCCACCTAGACCTGCATCCCATGAATCAAGCATTAGCAGTGCTATAGGCTCAACAGAGATACCGGATCAATTTCAGAGCATTTCCAATACCCAAGACTCGAATACTGAACAACAGCCTCCCAATGAAGAGCAACGGTTGAGCGGCGCCCTTGCAAACCAATATATCGAAAATAGGAACAAGGGCAGAGGAAAAGCAATCAAACGTTCGAGTGATAGTTCCTCCGACAGTGACCAAAGTCTCAAACGTCAAAAAACCACACCAGAGCCAGTTAATTCTCAGATATCGTCGTCCGCATCAGACTTGGACCGCATTGTCGAATCACCAGGGATGAAACCTAGAAGTGGCGATATACTAATCAGATCGCTTGACGATGTCCCCAAGAATCCTACGCCTTCAGGTACTCGAAGGGTCCCCCCACCATCAAGTCATGACTTCAGAACGGCTCATCCTTGTCGTCCAAAGTCAGGGACACCTCTTTCTAAGATCAAAGGCTCAGCGCTTGACACGGATGCACCTGAAGATGCTCCATCTGCACCACTCAGAAATAGCGTACTGGACAATGTCGGTCCATCATCAAAGCTTGCCCAGAATGCTGGTATCGTTGCCTCATCATCCCCAGAAAAAGAATCAAGAAAGCAGAAATTCCGTAGATTATCTACAAAAATGGCAAGGCCAGTAACAAATGGTGGAATTTCAAAATTCAGAGCACAGAGGAAGCGAGAAAAACGTGGAGAGTTAAAACAAATACGCAGGGCAGCAAAACTTGATACCATTTCGAGATCTATGAATGGATTAAAGCGGAACATGCGTCAAGCTAGACGCGAAAAGGAACGCCAGAAAAAAGTTGAAGCCGAGAATCATCAAAAGGAATCATATTACACAGTTGGAGAAGAAAACGATACACAAGCTATGACTACGAATGGTAAGGGCGAGGAATACTCCTTGAATCCAGCCAAGAGATCCCTCGATATTCCAGATCACAGTCGTTCTTATAACCCATCTCTTACTGTTGGAATGGCAATGAATCGTTCTAGAGTGAACGACGAATCCTTATTCTCTGAAGATATCGCATTTTTTGCTGCCCTTCCCGCAATGCGAAGGAATTACCCCGAGTTTGCACCAGTCTTTACCGATTCTGATGAAATGTCACTCAACGGAGGGGCATCCGAAAGGTCAACTGATAGTAATCTTCCTGAATTAGTCATAGATTCTGGGACATCTGAAGATGAAATAAGATCTGGTGCATATGATGCGCAGCCAGCAACACCAGGTGATACGGAGGACATTCAAGATCTGAGGTCTCGTCCTGGCATGACTGGAGAGAATACCGGAACGGGTGGGCTCCGCACACGTCCACCATCAATACCATCAATACCATCTGATGGAAATGTTCTTCAGTCATTTCTTGATCCTTCAGTTTCTCCAAGCTATGATGCTTCGGATGAATCTTCTAGAAGTTCATACTCATCATCTACTCGTAATCCGTATTTTCCTGATGTTTCCTTGGTCCCCGCGGAAGCCGGAACAGAATCTAACACTGAGCAAGAGCAGCGTGAGCCACATGCTATTGATGCATCTAATGCTCCACAAGAAGGTCGTGTTGAGCAAGGAACTGATGGTCCTGCACCTGAGATCGGTAACCCTATGATCGGAACGAACTATCAAAGAGTTACGACCAACAGCCCTGCATCTGGGTATGGGATCGAAGACAATAGGACTCAGCGTCAACTGGTTGCACCATGGCATGTGGAAGGAGACAGACTGACACCAAACGCCCAGGTAGAAGAGGGTCATGGGAGATCATACGAGTTTGAAACCATGCACTTACCTGAGAATGGTGCCAGTCGAGATCAACTTCAGATAGACCAGCAACATGAAGGAGTGGTTAGTTCAGCTTCAAGACGAGATTCAGATCTGATGGGAGGAAGTTCGATGGAAAGGAGACGAATTCAGGAAACCCTAGTCGATCAAGAGTGGAGACCAGATGAGTATGAACGGGACCCTGAATTGATGGAAAATGCGATTCCCAGTCAATATGACGGGGTGGCGGGTGGGGTAGAGCAAAGCATTTCGAGATGGTCATGGGAGAGTGCAGAACCTACGCAACAGGCGGGTAATAGGCATCATATGGAGCATATAGAACCTGTGCCACATGAAGATAATATGCACTATGTGGAGCATGTAGAGCGTTCAAGGGGAGAACAAACAGAATTTAACGGCAGAACAAACGAGCATGAACTAAGGGATACAAACACGGAAGTTACGAGCCCGAGTCAATATCAGGAGATGGCAGGTGAGACAGAGACGAGAACACGTACTAAAGCGAGGCGGATTGTGGCAATTGCTGATAGATTGAGAGGCCGGCGCGAACAGCCTACGCCACAGGAAGATATCACGCATCATATGGAGCCCATACAGCGTGAAGGAGAAGGAGAGCAATCTGAAATGAACACAAGAACAGATGAGCCTCAAAGAGAAGTTGATGCTAGGAGGACAAAGCGAGGCAGCAATATCAGGAACATGCATGAGGTAAGAACATCTCTTACAAGGGAACAAACACCCGATAACAATGTCACAGCAGGATAATACATCACAAAATACAAGTAGCTCCTTCCACAGCCATTCGTGTTGCCTTAATAAGTGCGTATGTCGAACAAACAATGAAACTTGCAATGTGATGATGACCTCTCGGCTTCCTTCTCCCCCTCGAGGACTTAACGTTTGGGCAGACACTGTATCCAACCGCAAGACATTGGAAATGCTGGGATTTTTACCAGATGAGAATGAGATGAATGTTGGAAGAGAAAGTTCAGATGTTGCAGCAATCAGGCCGCGACTTCCAAAAGATAATGTCGTCGATCGTCTTCCGGGGACATCACCAAAGAGTATTCATCTCTGCTTAAATGACAAAAAGGGATCAAGTCAAGTTGAAGACAAGTCTGAAGACTGCGCCATGGTTCAGGAAATTGCTGGCTCGAGTGATAGATATTGGGCTTTTGATATTGAGAATATCCATTGTCCGACGTGCTACAAGATCATGCAAGATCAAAAACGAAGAGATGGTGATAAAGCTACTGGATGGCACAGCAGGAGGGAAGAACTCTCGAGACATCAACATTGTGTCAATTCACTTTGTCACGAGACTTGTGACCACGAACTTCGGGTAAGTTGCTTCTTGAACTTTCAACTTCAAATCAGCAAGAATTAACATTCGGAATCCAGCCACATCATGTTCTCTCCCGTTTCGGTCTCGATACAACCCACAAGATTAGACGCGTCCAATTGATTAGTTCCTCCCCCAACCTAGATCCCGACGTCCTTGCATCTGCCATCATGGTTCTGAAATCGTTTTTTGGTCAGCTTCAAGGCCTCGAGCTTATTCTTGCGATGCCGAAACCGTTTACCCGATCAAATACCATGCGACATATCCTGAGGCAAGAAGCTCGCCATTTTATCTGCTGTTTTGTGGAATTGGAGGGGTCCCTCCTGGTGCAAGGGGCGAGGTTGAAGATAAGGGGATTGGAAGAGTTCGGTGAGTTGGAGGAGATGTGGTGGGATGTGAGGGAATAGGAGGGAGCGGTTAAAGATAGAGGAGAAATTTGAGTAGGAATCAGGGGGATGTATATTGTATGGGAGGGTATTGGTGTTATGATTGTCGAGTATCCGAATAGCGAAAAGTATAAGGATAAGTATAATATGGTGTTAAGGGTAAAGAAAGATATACCTTTTTAGCGGCGTATTATAACAGCGTAGTATATACTAGTTCAGAGCATTAGAATACCGAACATTATACTCATTTCGAATTTAAGAGTTTTGGTGACGGGGAATGGTGATGATGGTGAATGATGAATGATGGATATTGAATGATGAATATTGAATGATGAATATTGAATGGCGAATAGTAAAGGCTTTATTAGAGTACTAGCTCTACTTACAAGCTCCAAATTTATGAGTTGTAATTCTGGGGATAGTTTGAACATAAAACAATGGGAAAATAGTAAAATATTGTCACTACCAAAACATGGAGATAATTCATACTGGCCAACGGGTATTCAAGTGAATCCATATTCGGAATATCTTGACTGAAATCTCACCTCATGTCATTTCATCTTATCTCACAATATATAGCGAAACGGTACTTTCTTTCCTCTCCCTCTTCCCCTCCCCGCCCTCTTCCCATCCTCCACAAGTCCCCTCCCTTCTTCCTCATCTCCACTCCCACTCCCGCTCCCATCCAGCCCCTCATACATCATCCCCCTCCTTCCATTCTCCCTCTTCAACCACCATCTCAAGCCCGCACCAAGCAGCGCCACAATCAACATGACAACAGCGCAGACACTCATCCCCTGTCTATAGTAAGGGGCTTGGGATGCGGGGTATAGCCTCGTACCAAACAAGGGGCCACATTGCCCAACGATCTGCATGATTGCGAAGCCGGTTCCCTGGCGCGAGGGCGATGGCTGATTGTTGAGGGTCCAGGTGATGAGGATGGTGATGACGGAGAAGAAGCCGATGCAGGCGGGGTAGATGGAGGCGTAGCGGATGGAGGGGGGGAGGAGGTGTGGGGGGAGGCTGAGCAGGAGGTAGCCGAGGGAGGAGAGCAGCGCGTGGAAGATGAGGAAGGGGGCGCGCGTGTGGTGCTTGTCGGAGAGGTGGGAGGTTAGGAGGACGGAGATGAAGGAGAGGAGGTAGGGGGGTGCGGAGAGTGCTTGCGAAGTGGTGGGGGAGTGGCCCATGTGGGTTAGGATTGTGGGGAGGAAGATGGGCATGCTGCTGAAGGACATGTTGGAGAAGAAGAACATGAGGGCTGTGAGGTAGACTTTTGGATCGCGGAACGTGAGGAGGACTTCTTTGATTTTGAGGCCGGGGGATGGTTTGTTCTTGGGGGTGGGGGTGGAGGTCATCTCGTGGCGGAGACGGAGACGCGCGATCTTTTTCTCGCGCGTTGTGAGGTAGGGGGCGGTGTTGGGGCTGTCGGGGATATGGTGCCATGCGAAGATGGCAACGACGACGCTGGGGAAGCCTTCGACGAGGAAGAGGAGTCGCCATGGTGCGATGGGGGATCGCTGTCCGAGTTTGACGATCCCCCATGCGAGGGAACTTGCGAATGAGGTTGCGAGAGGGGCGGCACTGAGGAATATGCCGGTTCTGAATGCTAGTTCTTCTCTCTTGAAGAAGAAGGATAGGTAGAATGGTATCCCTGTGAATCCGGCTTCCCCAATCCCAAGTAAGGTGCGGAGAACGATTAATCCAGCGAATGACGTTGCGATAGATTGTAGTGATGCGATGATACCCCAAGACAGGACGATAACTGTTATGTAAATATGTGGTGGTATAACCTTCCATAATATGCTCATCCATTCGAAACAGATGTATGCGATATAAAATGCCGTGACAACCCATTCATATTTGTTCGAATCCAAATGCAAGTCTCGTTCTAACCCTGCTATTTTCGCATTTCCGATATCTGGTCAAGGAAATCGTTAGCAGAATGTACCTCCTTTATTGACGAGATTGGATGAAAGAAGTTGCGTGGTGGGTGGACATACTCGATCTATCCAAGAAACTCAACATATACAACAATGCGACAAAAACCACCAATTTCCTATCGAATTTCCTCACCACAGCTCGTTCTTCATCCGGTGTATACAACTCATATGATTGTATCGTCGATATGCTACCTCTCCTCCTACCATTATTGCCTGTCTCATCACGATAGACTTCCTGACTATTATTGGCAGCGTCATCGGAATCCATATCGTCTGAATCAGAATCAAAAGCAAAAGCTTCACTCGGAGAATCCGCGATATCAAATTGCTCTTTCGATTTCTCATCCTCCCTCTTCATAGCATATCGCGTTTGCATCTTATAACTTTCTCCTCCTTTCCCAGACCCTCTCATCCCCATATGCATCCCCCCATCCCAATCCATATCCAAATCCGAAGCACCACCATCATCTGAACCCATATCTAAACTCCCCTCCTCGCCCCCCTGTGAATCGAAATCAAACGTCATATGCACACCCCCCATCCCCATAGACGTAGTATTCGGAGAACGCGTCTTTAAGTGCGCTTCGGAATGCGCTTCGGAATGCTCATCTGATGATATCTGAGTATGCACATGCTGAGGGTTTCGGGACGCCATCAAGGCGCATTGGGGTGCGTGACTTTGGGTACGAGATTACGATTGCGAATGAAGGGAACATAAGATTCCATATACAATAAGGTTACAGAGACACGGCTAATGATGAAGGGTGTCTATAAATAGGGAGATTGATCGGTGAATCAATGGGTGTATATAACTGAAACGACATTATCGGGGTATGATAAATATGAGATGAGGGATTTATTAACCTGATCTTCATATTGACGTTTACATTTACATTCATTCGTATGTGAACTTATACAAACATAAACATAAGCATCAACATGGACGCACATCTAGATCATTCATCATCGTTCCAAGGTCATCACAACGTACCTAATTTCGGACTCAAAATCGGACACAAGCATAGGGATGAGCTTGGAAGCTACTGATAGCAAGGTTACTGACAGTTACTGTACCAATAAAAAGGGGTCTCCGATTTGTGGGGGAGTAGTCTTGTCCTTTTAGCCTTATGCACGTGTTTATAGGTGCCGACTTGGCGATCAAAAGGGGTTCCAAGGTTGGTTGAGGTGTATACAGAGTATGGGAATATATTTGTGTGTGTTTGATACATTTGATATGCATCTTCTATTCTGTTGTCTTTGAAGTGATCTTGTATATACAAATACATGTATATATATATATATATATATATATGGATGATTTCCAAGCTATAATATCCTTTATCGATGGCCAAGTATAAGTATTCAATTTGGTGTGGTCTTATATAGAATCTGAACATTAGAGCCGGTTACTCGAGTAGTGATTTTCCCCTTTAATGAACTCAGGCTCAGTTGAAATAAGATATGATAAGTATTATCCCCTTCCATACGAGATGCGAGTTATTCTTTATCAATATCAACATCAACTGATTATTTTGAATGATAACTCAACGAACTCAAGTTACTTACACGAACAAGTATATACAACATGATTGATGACCTCTACCGAAAACATTCTAAGACTTACATAGATACGAGAACGCGAAACTTCCCAAGGTGTGCAAATATAGCTGCTTCTTTCTTACCAATGGCGTTCGATGCGTGTGGACATCTCAACACACTCGAATCCTCGTATCGTTCGATAGAAGGGAGTCAAGCTGTAAGTTTCCTATCAGGTTTTCTTACTGCATACCTAAGGGGGTTCCTTGTGTTCTGGCCTGGTTTGGCTTGGGCGAGGAGACATGATGGATGGAATGTGGGCTACTTTGGATGCTATCGAGAGAGTGTATGTCATTGCTGGAATGGTGGTTAGGTTTATATGGGCATCATTATTCCAAACTGATGGTGAAGATGGAAGTGTGGAATGATATTTGATCATCCAAACGCCCATGAAAATGGTGTATAGCGAATAGCGAATCCCTTAATCTAGTGCACTACGATGCAGCGTGGTAGCATAATTATGTATATATCCTTAGAAATAACATACGTTTTACAAGTAGATATTCCACCGCCTAGTCATAGTGACTATAATTATATATTTAGATAGGTTTCTAAAGAGGCATACGTAAATTAAAACTTTAATTATATAACGAAAGATTAATATAATTTTATATAAATTTTAAAAGTATTATAGATTTAGTATTTTAATACTTATTATAAATATTCTATATTATAAAAGTTAATTATAATTAAATAATAATATAATAAAATCTATAAATATTAAAGATTTAATAAAAACTAAAAACTTATATAAATATTAAAACTAAACTTATAAAATCTATTGGATAAGTATTACGAAGTGAAACGAAAGACTATAGGGCATCGAATAGCTTTATTAAGGTTGTAAACTATAAAGAGAAAAGAAGAGCTAACTATAAGGGAGGAGCTATATATATAGCCCTTAGCTCGATGGATGCCTCAGGCTCCCACTCCCCCATGACACCTTTTTACAATAAGAAAATAAAAGTTAAATCTTATAAATTTTATAATAAAAAATATAAATATATATTAATCTTTGAAAATTAAATTCGTTTATTTAATTAGATTATAAAAGTATAATTTCTTAAAAAAATTTAATTTTTTTTTCTTTCTTTATATAATAATAGAATAAATTTTATTAAATTTTATAAATATATAATATAATTTTTAAAACTTATATTATTTTTTTATATTCTTAATTTCAAATACTTAGAATAATATTTAAGATATAAATTAATAGAGTATTAAATTAATAAAAACGTAGATTATAATAAATTAATCTTTATTAAAACTATTTATACTTTCTATTTATAGCTATACTAATTATATTACCTTTATTAATAACGTTAATTATATTAGTAATATTGCTTTTATTAATATATTAAAGCTATTAACTTTCTTATCGCTAACTCTTTTTATAACGACATCGTTATATAAATTTTCTTAAATTATTAATTTTAATAATAACTTTTTTTTTAAATTTTCTTTTATAATATAATTTTTTATTAAAAGATATTAAAATTCTAATTTTCTAATTTTTAAAAAGTTTATAAAATTTTTACTAATTATTTAATAAAAAATTAAAGTTTAAAATTTACGTATAATTAACTTTTTAAAAGCCTACTTAAGTTGTGACGATCGTGTTACGATCGATACGAAAGAAGTTGGCCTTAAAGCCAACACCTTTAGCGTATCAGCAAGAACAATACGATTAATATTACCGATATTGTTAATAGAAGCGAATAATATAGGCTTAGCTATAAATAAACAGCATTAAAACATTTAATATAGATTAGCTTTACCACGATACACGTTTCTTACTATAAGTATACGTACTAGCACTCGCGGAAAATAAATTTTCAGACTATGGATTCGTAGAATTTTATTACTTAATGGGGGCTAGCCCCCAAACCCCCAATTCTCACTTCGTTCGAGGCTAATAAAAATTCTACGAATCCATAATCTAAAAATTTATTTTTCCGCGAGTGCTAGTAATAATAATATAATAATAATAATAATTAATAATAATAATAATAATAATAATAATAATAATAATAATAAATAATAATAATAATAAATAATAATAATAATAATAATAAAATAATAATAATAATAATAATAATAATAATAATAATAAAATAATAATAATAATAATAATAAATAATAATAATAAAATAATAATAATAATAATAATAATAATAATAATAATAATAATAATTTAAGAAAGAAATCATTTTTAAAATCCTTTACTATTATATATTTATTTCTACTTTCTTAATTTAGAATAAATACTTTTTTATTATAAAGAAACATTAATATAATTATATATTCTATATTAAGTATATTAATAATAATATTCTTTTTTTCTATATTTCTTTTTATATTTAATAATAAATTTTTTAAATAATATTTTTAGATAAATATTAGTTTATAATAAATTTCTTAATAATAATTCTATTTTATTCTTTTTATTCTTTTTATTCTTTTT